>JANHGB010043418.1:0-22295 GCA_026283785.1 Coracopsis vasa | reverse complement strand
ACAGGGAGGCTAGACCATACTGCTTCTGTTTGTAGTCCTCAAATACTGGACTAGTTACACTGTAATCCAGTGTCTTGGCCATCCTGATTTATTAGCCGTGCTGAACTAATTGGCAGCAGCAGGCTGGAGGCATGCTGAAGTAATTTGGTAGATTACCTCCTCATAAAAGATAACGCTGCGTGGAGGTAAGCAAGCCGGTAAATTCCTGCAGTTAATTTGACAAATACGTGGTCTGTTGCAAATTAGCCGTCTGCTGCGCTGTTTTGGGATAGCATTTTAACATCTCTCAGGCCTGGCGGTGTGTGGTGAGCTTGAGTTGGGCCTTTTCATTTTAATTAGTGCGAATAAATTTGGGCAGGTTTCATGTTTTTCAATAGAATTGAGTTATAACCAATAGTCAAGAGTCCTAGCTTAAAACTGGTGGAAGCACGGGCTATCTGTAGCGGCTGCTGCCCGGTAAATACAACCTCGCTTGAAAGCGTTTGCCTAAAAATTTCCACGGGGAGTTAGTGAACACAAGTGTCAGTATTCTAGGTGTCTGAGAAATAAGAAACATATGTCTCTGTGTATGCTTTTCTATATTAAACAATGTTTTCATAGTAAGTGAAAGTTGGACAAGGACAGTTTGAACCTCAGCCAGAGCTACCTTGCCAGAAGTATGCCTGGAATGTTAAGAAGGCCACAGAAGCATTTAAGCACAGTCTGGGTTAAAGACTAGTAATTTGAGAGATTCCTGTCGTCTTGCACAATGATACATAACTGTTTAAATGGTCTAAATATTTACCTACCAGATCAAGATTCTTTGTCTCATTATTTAAACGTACTTATGCATGCACATATTCTTTTGCTGATGCATTAAATATTTGTTAATATGTTTTAGATAGCACATTTTTCTACATTAAAATGCATAGCAGCGTTGTTAGTTTACTTGTGCTGTTCTAAAGGTAACCTATGACATAACAACCTGTCTGTGGCTTCTCTACATGTCATCCTTTCCATTGAATTTCAGCGGTTATGTGGTTTTGTCTTCTGGAATATTTTGCGTACAGACAATAATGAAAAAGACAGCCATTTACTACAGTGTTTAAAGCTCGTTTCCATTCAACTTCAATAGTATTGATAAAATTATGACTTCATGCTTTGAAGAAATAATTGAAATGCCCCACAACGCTTGAAAATTTATTTAAATATTTCACACCAATGTTTAAACTTTGATTTATTTTTCACATTGGGTAAGAACAGACTGTAGAGCAGAGATTGAGATGTTTACATTGGGGCAGGTAGAAAATGGTGTTTTCATGAGAACTATCAGTAGTTTCTGCAGAATTCAAGTAGCAGGAGCCAGTTATATGATTGCAGAGTTTATCTTGAGTTGAGAACAGGCTAGTGGTGTTACTTTAGTGAGATAGAATCATAGAATGGTTAGGGTTGAAAGGGACCCAACCTACCTGCTATGCCACTAGACCAGGTTACTCAAAGCCCTGTCCAGCCTGGCCTTGAAAAAGGTCAAGGATGCCTGTGTTCTTCTGCATAGTAAAAAGTGACCAGCCTTTTTTGGCTTTCATTCCAACTATTTGCATTCCCATGGGCAGCAGCAAAGTAGGAAAGGATCAGGTTAGTTGTGTTCTGTCGAAGTTTGGGGAAAGAAGGTCAGAACAGCAGGGAAATGATACTGAAGATTTTTTTATTTCTTTTTTTTCTTTCCCAAAAAGAAGTTGAAAAAGTGAAGGGCAGAATAATTTATTTGCATGATATGTAGCTCAGCATTTTGAGTTTGGTGTAGGGTGACAGAGATCAGCCCCCCCATTTGTGTGTTTGTGTGGTCTTGTTTCTATCCAGGAGGAACTGGACAAAACTATGGGACCTTAGGCCATGCAGCACCTCATCAAGGCTCTGAGAATCAGCATCTTGAAGCTTTCCTATGGATGGTAGTCTCATAGGCATCCTCACAGGAGCATCTTTCCCTGTGGCTGGGACTTAGTAGTTTGTTTTTCTTTTCAGCATTCCCCCTTGAGAATTCTCAGCCTTTCGTATAGCTTGGTTAGTGAATTTCATTTGAAGCGGTTATTTGGTTAAAAAACAAACCAAAAATCTCCTGCTTCCCCCCACGTCCCCCCTCCCCCCTCCGTTTTTCCAGTTGAAGCCAAGAAGTGAAGGAAATACTAATTTGAGAAGTTGAGAAAGGCGAAATCTGCTCTGTAAAGGATTTTGGAGTTTGAGAAAGAGAAAGTAATGAGGGCAGGGAAGGTAAGTCAAAATAATACAGAGTGAGAGGGGCTAAAGGACTTGGAAGTACATATTTTATGAATTTTGGTATAAAAAAGTGGAGTAAATGAAGAAAAAAAGAGGGAGAATAGCAGATGTGGGATAAAATTGGCAGATTTGAGAAGCATCTTTGGTATCAAATCAGTGGTTAGGGTGGGGAAGATACTCTGTTGATCTGTGTGGATTGTGTGTAATGAATAGATTGCGGATGATTGTCTAGCAGATCCTGTAAATCTCAAAATGGAGCCATTCACTGTATGTTTTCATCTCTTAGAAGCTGTCTTTTATCTTAATAGATTGTAAGATCTTAAGGCAGCAAACTGAGTTTTTTATCCTGTGTTTGCAGAGTACTTGCTGTATTGAGATTCTGGTCAATAACTGGGTATTGTAAATGGTCTTATAAAAGACTGATGTTTGTGGTTGATATTGATGATCCTTGTGGCACCAAGGATTTTATTACTGTGGCTGTTTATTACAAGATTGTGTTTTCAAGTGATTAGAGCCTAGACAAAACTCCTGGTATTTGGCAGAAGCTTTCTAAACTGGTGAGTCTTGTTAGATTTGTTGTATGTGGAAACTTCAGCTAAAATACAGTGTTGGTTTTTTGGAACAACTCTAGGGGAGAGGGAGTGTTTCCTTCAGCTTCCTAATGTAGGTTGCCTTGTTTGAAAGTTTAAATCATCTTGCTTTGAAATGAGGATTTTAAACTTGAAAAGTGTAGGAGTGTTTCTGCATGGAGAAATCATCCATTTGGGCCAGTTTGGGAGGATATGAAAAATTGGTATGAGCTAGGTAAAGGCTTAAATTTTAGCATCTGCTTTTACAGGAACTTCCTGCAAACTGGACTGCTGGTACATTAATTGTAATCTGAGAGGTTTTCTGTCCTGTGTCCTCATGAGCATCTTAATTCCAAGACCTAAAAGGTGCTTAATTTGTGCACAGGAAAAAAACTCTGGCCTTGTAGAGGAGGTGGGTTGGAACAAGCAGAATGGGAACAAGCGGGGTTGGCCTTGGAGTTGGACAGGGTGTAAGGGGCTGTTTGGAAATCTTTGTTAGGTTGTGGAAAGCAAAGCATTCAGGAGTTAGGGGTAGGGAGAAGGAGGATGGTACCTAAAGCCTGGGAAGAAAAAAGCAGGGGAACTGGACTGAAAACCAGTAGGGCAGGGCAAAACAGGTAAGAAGAAACAGGTCTGGTGAGGGTTCAGGGTGTGAGGATGTCAGCTTTCTTCTTGGCTGTACATGGAACCCTGAGGGAAAAGAAGGAGCACCGAGTTTGGATGAGGAATCTTCAGAGTCAGAAAATGCGCATGTAGGGCAGCATACAAAGTCTAAGTGAAGAAGGGCAGATAAGTGGAAGGTGAAATACAAGAACTACATGTGAAATGTAAGGACGGGGGTCAGGAAGTGTAAGATGTGCTGTATTGATGAAAAAAATTGATGAAATTGATGAAGATTGAAAAAAAAATCAGAATTGTAGAGAATGAAAATAAGCAGGAAAGGCTAATGGGCTTGAAACAAAGAGTCAGCTTGGGAAAGTCACGAGGCAGGTATCTATGTTAATTAGGGTGCAGAATAGAAATGCTCAAGGGAGTAATGGCCAAAAAGGTCCAAAAGTGCTGTCTGCTTCTTGCTGAACAATTTCAGGACCCTTTACTCTCATCATTTATTTGCGTTTGGCAAATGTCTCTCTTACCCGGTTTGCCTCTTTTCTCTGCCGGGCAGGACAAAGGCTATTACTACTGTTGTTTCCTCTGTTATGGCAAGGAGCAAAGCAAGGTGTTCAAACCCAAGTGCTGGTGTGTGTAATGCTGCACAATGTGATTTCTATTTCCTCAGTTTGGTTTTATAAAGGAATAGAAGGTTGCAAGTAAGAAACTTAAATCGAGAGAATATTCATGTCAGATATTCAGAGCTAGAAAATTCCAGACTTAATTGATTACTACTTTTTTAGTCACAAACTACTTTTTCATATATTTTCTTGCGTTATTTGATACGTGGAGAGGAGCAACTCTGAGGCCAGATCAGAGGGCTATGAAGTGATAAGAATCGGTTCTAATTTTTTTTGCCCAAATTGGAATATGTGCCTCTAGTGAGGCAAAGGATCTTCTGGCACACCAGTGCATGATATGGTTAGAAACGCAGTGACCACTTTATCCATGCAAGAAAATATGTCCTTAGCGTATAGGAATGTATCTGTCCAGTTGACATTACTCAGCAACCCAGAAACAATCAGAAGAAGATTTTTCACAAGCAGCATTTTTCTGGACCTGGCTTAAACCCCTGCACTGAGAGTTGCAATTAGTGTAATTTGGTATTAGAATTTAAATGCTTCTATTGCAAAGCATGAAAAAGACGAAGGCAACAGAGTAGTTAGTACCCCTGCCATTTTTGACAGTTTGCGTCAAGTTGGTATGTGTTTTCAGACTTTTCATGTCTACTTCCTTTTTGCTGTATTTTGATTATCAACTCATAATTTTGTTTTGAACTAATGCTGTTTGTGGAATGGGAAGAAAACAAAGTGATTGTTGATCATTCTTTTAATATTCCCTCTGAAAACATTACGTTGACTGGACAGATTTACATTGTGTGCTTTATATGACTGTTGTGTAGACTTTTAATGTAAGGTGTAAAATATAACCTATAGGTCACAAATCTATTTTTAGAAGTGATGCTTTGAAAATGTTTAAAGGGAAACAGAACTCACTGATTTGGTCATGATTTTAGATTGGGTCTCTAGGCTGTCAGTGCCAAGCTTACAAGAGATAGAGATGAATGTAAAGAAAAAAAAATATTTGAATGAATATGGATCTGGAAAATATGCTCTCCCATGAGAGCAAAAGAGCTGAATTTATTCAATTGAAGAGGTGTTTTGGAAGTGGTTTGATCATAAAAAGAGATGATACTGGAGACTTAAGAGCTTTTTGTTTAGTAGATATGTAATAGTATCTGATAGTCAGAAGTTGAAAGCAGAAAGACAATATGTTTTTAATAGTAAGAGATATTAAATGTCAGAGTAGTTCTTCCACTCCTTTAGTTCTCTAGAGCTACAATGAAATTATGTAGTACTACAATGAAATTACGTAGTTCAAATTTTTTGCCTGATACAAGTCAGCTATAGCTTGAAGTCCCATTGTCTATGACCATCTATTTTTACTGCCTGCATTGCATGATATTTTACTTGACCTATATATAATATATATAGCTAAATATATCTCCTAAGGATTGGCAGAGCAGCCATTCTTTCATTAGAAAGCGAAGAGCCTTTCTCTCTGGTTGTTTCTCTCAACACAGCAAGGAAGAAAATCCACATTTTCTCTGTCACTTGAGGCACCTGAGTCACTGCAGTTGCATCATTTGATTACCTCAAGTTAGCAGTGAATACAGTGGACTTGATAAACTTTATGTTAAAAGTATTACACTTAAAGTAGTACTTGAAATCCAGATGTTTTGGATTTTCAGTGCAAATGTCAAGCATGGCTGCAAGACACAGTGTGGATGGGAAAGCTATGCAGCTGTGTGACTGCTTTCCTGGCATGCGACTGGGAATGCTTGCTGCAGCACATGGTACTGAGAAAGGGCTGTGGTGCCCTAAGCCTCCTTGGGCAGTCTGCACATATTTGTACTTTAGTTCTTGATCCAAATAATTCAGTAATATTTTTAAATGCATACTGTAGCTGACATTTGTTTTGAAAGTTTCACGTGTATGTATGTCATGATAAATCTACTTCTCTGCCTTTCAGGAGGGAGATCCATTCCTTTTTTTTGGGGTTTTTTTTTGTTTTTTTTTTTTTTTTCATCCTGGCCAGTATCTTCAAACAGGCAGATATTTAACTTTATATTGGGAGCAAATCCTATGAAAATATTTGTGATTAAAAATGTATGTAGGTGCAAGCTTCCTAGAATTAATGTTAGCTGGTATTGGGCATGTTTTTCAAGCTTAGTCTTTCATTTGATTGACAGATTCTGATTACAAGTGAATGGTAAATAATTTAAATTATTGCCCCCCTTCTCCCCTTGACTCTAGCTCTCTGATTGAAACGTTTTTTAAAAAGCAGCTTTTAATTCAGTGTCAGATATATGTTGCTTGGGAAAAAGGAGTGCCTGTATGAAGTGTTCATGTTTTCTTTTTATTAAGCATTGTTAAAAATGAGTGCTACATATCTAATCATTGAGGATTAAAAATGTTTCTAGTAGTTTTTCAGCGTCTCAGAAGGCAGAGGTGGGCGACATCCGCTCGCTCTTCCTAAAGGTGAAAGGTTTTCCTTATAGTACAATAGTAGTGAATTACGATTTATTTAATTGATCTTTAGTGGTTAAAAACCATATATCTTAGGTAGCATAAAGCTACAAGACCTAATGCATGTATGCTAAAGATCAAAACAGCTATTGAGCCACGGTACCTTCATTACAAAAAACCTCTGTTAAGCTGCTTACTGTTTTGTTAAGGGTGAAGGAGGTTTTTGTGTGTGTAGTTTTTACCTCTAAATGGAAGTATTTTCAGAAATTAGATAAGAACTGCAGACACCTGCCTTATTGTATTTGTGTGCATGCTAGAAAGGTTTAAATTAGCACTTGTGTCTTCAGTGTGTTACAGCAGTGCAGTGGCAGATGTTCTGAGGGCTTTCGCTTGAAGGGTTCTCTTGACTGCCTCATGTATGAGTAAGGTCTTATAAACTGAGAAACTGTGATCTATGTTCACAGTGCTCAAAACTATTGGAGAAGGTACTTTCCTGTTTCTTATATGTATAAATCAACCTATATCTGAGTCAGTATAGGCATAATGGTTGTATTTATTGTCATTAAGCAGCACCAAGTATTGTTAAAAGAAAATTGGGTATTAATCTGTCTTCTAAAGGGTGTGTGTGTGGGAAGTGTCTGCTTTTCAGGATCTATAATCTGCACATGTGAGAATGGGAGTTTTGAAATGTCACAAGACTAGGACTGGGTTTTAAGTTCTACTATCTGGAGAAAAAATTCCTATTTAGGCTTGGATTCTAGTGATAAGTTTAGTTTGAGAGATAACAACTTAGTGCTTTTAGTGAATGTAAATACAGTGACAGCATTGTGCAAACAGAAGAACAGATGACTTGTAGGCAGTGAAAAAAATTAGAAACTTATCTATAGCAAAGTCCTGTTAACAAGCTTCACAGAAGTGCCCGTTAAATGTAATGTTCATTTATAATTTTGTGGTTTTTACTGGAAGGTAGAGCTTTGTAAAGTTGTATGTGAGGCCAGACAGAAATATTTAGTTGATCTTTTGATGAAACAAAGTAAAACTAATACTTTTTCTGCCTACACTTAAAAATAGAACTTCCTGAATATCTTATCTGCTGCAGATGTGACAGTTCACATTCACCAGGAAAGCCAGCCAGTATTGCAGCTTTTAAGTAATCTTCAACTTGTTTCTGGTTGAAAGAAGCTAGCTAAAGAAAACATGCTCTAGGTGCTTTTCCTACCTCTCTGCCTGCTCTGGCAGAGCAGCCTGCACACTCAGCAAGGTTTCACAATATAGCACCCTTGAGCTACTGGTTAGTTGCTGCCAAAAGTAGCAGTGTCCTCCCCACCAGCTGCACGGTCTCATCCCTCTTTTGCACTGGTACCAGTGTTTACTAGACCTTACAGTAAGACAAATTGGCAAAATAACTCCTATGCAGTATTTTATTTCTCTCTTTTTGGGGAGGGTAGTTGTCAGCCAGTTTAGTTCCCTAAGCTGATTTAACCTTTAGGGCAGATGGGTATTTAAGTGGCTTATGTCAATTAAGTTTAATTCAGTAAGGAACTGGATTAGGCGAAAGCGATGAGTCAGTTTAGAAACTTCTTTGAGTAAATCCTCTTTGTGAATGGCAGTCTTGACTACTGTTTTTTAAAATACCCCCATAGTAAAACACATCTCTAAACAATCTTCAAGTTATATTTAAAAAGGAAGGATTCACTTTTCAGACACCAGATGGATGTATAAAAGTCAACAGAAGTCAACTAAATAGGTGTCAGTTTTTCAGCTGAGTAGCACCACTGAAGTTGCTATTAAGAAGTGAGAGGGCTACAAGCAGCAGGAACCAATCTGGCTACTGAGTTTGGGGCATCAGCAGCAGCTTGGAAATATTCATGAAATATTTGGTGAAGTCAGTGGTGAGCATTGCCATCGCTGGCAGGGAACAAAGTTGGTGCATGAGGGAATTGGATGTGGGATCAGACTGGGGAAAGTATCAGCAGTGTGGTACCTTGGAGGTGTGTGTGAGAGGGAACTAAGTATAAGCCAGATGTGGGGAAGATCTTGACAGTGGAGCACGTCCAAGTAGGATCTCAGTTGGGTGTAGAAGCAGTAGCGTGTAACTGGGGAAGGGTGGAGCGTGAAAAGACATGTCAAGGTAATAACAAAAGCCACAAAGCAGCTACTAGGGGGACTTTGAAGGTGGCTTTGTCACCAGTGTTTGGAGCAACAACTCATTAAAAGATTGTGGCAGTGGGACTGTGAAGTCTTCTAGAGATGTGAATGGGTCAAGGTTGAAATTGCCAGGTGGTAGAGGAGAAGGCTGTAATATTTGAATTGGATGATCAAGATTTTTGTCGCTGCTTACAGAGAGGAGCAGGGACTCTGATGTTGTATTTTTTTCCTTGCTACCAATCCCAAGCCTATTTCATGGAGATAAATCCCTTGGTTCTTAACTAATGGCAAGGGCATGGAGATGTAAGCTTTTTTCTGTCATGTTAAAAGGGTCTTGATCATTTCTTGATTCTGTTTCAGATAGGAAAATTAATTTGGACTTGGTACAATTAGGGTGTGCTAAAAGCATGGTGAGACTTGATCTGTCACTTCTAGTGGCCCATTCAGTCATTTGAGTCAGCCATTTAATACAGCCAGCCTCCTGGTGAGGCTTGCTCTAGGTATGTGTTGCATAATCAAACAAGCTGAAGTATTTCTCAGTTTGTTTCTCTGCCTTTTTGTGCATTTGCTGGAGTATAGGAAAGGCTCTTGCATCCACTGATGAGCTTGGTGGTCTCCCTGTGGTTTGCAGGACGGAGGCAGTTCTGTGCTGTACTGTTAGCCCTTTTGACTGAAGGAGCTGATTGCCTTTTGGCTGAAGGAGCTGATTGCCATCAAGGACAGAATTAGGGAATATTGAAACTGAAGCAACTAGGTTTTTTATTTTTGTTTTCAAAGACTTTTCTATTTCATTGTATCTAACTGGCAATGGGACAAAAAAAAAGTACAGTGATATTAACATCCTTGAATCAGCAACAGAGAATCAAAGGCTATCTTTCATAGCTTTCTGAAAGAGTTATTTTCAAGATGAAATATCTATGGAGAATCTTGTTGAAACTATTTTGATTTATATTGTACTTAGGCTGAAGCTCTTTTTACACACACAGTGATTAGGATTCTTTATGGCAAAATGCAAAGTTTGATATCAAAACTGAAAATGCATAATATTTCAAAATTAATTTATGTAATCTTGGATTACAGTTTAAACAGCTAAAAATAAGACTTTTAAAAAACCTTAATGCACAGCGTGTTCTTAGAAAGTGGCTTATCCATGTTTGGAAAGGCAGCTGATGTACTGCATAATTATCTAATTCTATAACATAAACAAATAGTTACACGCTTCTCAGAGGAGGATACAGTCCAAAGTTACTTGATTTGAATAGCAATTCCATGCATGCTTAAAAGAATTTCAGAATAAAAAGTAAACTATCATTGTGGTGGTTGGGAATTTTTTTTTTTTTTTCAATATGAGGATAATTAGTGGATGGAGAAAGTATTGCATGTGTTTGGAAGTTACTGCTTAAACACTTGAGTGTATTCTGCTTTTTCCAGATGACATCTTTTGGATAAGACTAAGACTCATGGTATTAAAGATGTGATATGGCACATAGATAAAAATCCCTGAAACCCAAACTTCATAAAAAGTGAACCGTAGAATCCAGTTAAAATTGATTTAATGACCATCATGGCTGTTGGATCATAGATCAATTTTAGTAGTATCTAAATAGTCAGCAATTATAGTCTTAGAGACTAACTCATTAACCTGATGATTATCCATTATGAGCTAGAGAAGGTATAACTGACCTCTCATTTATATAATAATAATAAAATAATTGGAAATGCATGTAAAGACTGGAAATGCAATAATTTGTCAAAATTCAGTTACAGAACATGTATATTCATACTGCATGTTCATATGCTTATTTCCAACTGTATTTGTGTCCTGTAAGTGATGGTGTTTAGGAAGAAAAAGTGTATGTTACTTTGTGTTGGTTTGAGATGTCTTATCTTTGCTTTTTTTGCCAGCTCATAGTTTATTCAAGGAGAAACCTAGCAGTGCTGTTGTGGTTATGGGTGTATTGAGATTTGTGATAAATAGGCACCATGTACTTAAGACTCTGCACAGGTATTTGAATTGTACTTCTGTGTTTAATGTAGCTGATCAGCTGAGCCGATTGAATTATAGAATAGAAAAACATTTGCTAGTACCAGCTTGCAGAAAGATGGTTAAAAATGCTCTCCTTTGAAATGATGGTTTAATTTCTTCCATGTCTTGAGATTCCTCTTGAATTCCTCTGCTGAAACCAGGACATTAATCAAATCCAGTCCTTCCATAATCAGACCTACACGTGTGAGCTTCCAGTTTCTTCATTTGATAATGCTTCATACAATGGATTCTTCTTTTAGAAGTACTTTGATAATCCATTGTAGCCTCCTTAATCACAGTTTGATTTGAGCTTGTATCTCGTCTGCATGGCAAGTGACATTGTTCTGACTAACTCTTCATGTTTCACAGAGGTTTTAAAAAATTACTTTCCCCACAAGAGGACTAAAAGCTTTTTAATTAAAAATGGTCAGGTATTTTTCATCAGCTGTATTTTGCATCTGGACTGGTTAGCTGTAAATTTGTGTTGGCTCTAGGGGAACTTTGGAAGGAAATCTCACGTCATCAAGAGGAAGATCTGTTGTGAAAACTTTTTGCTTTCACACAGTTCTCAACCCTTGGAAACTGCAGCTTAATGCACAATGATCCAGGATCTTAATATACTAATTTACATCTAGGACTTCAGAAAGAAGTGACTCTTCGGTAACCTGTATCAATCAAAAGTAGCTACAATATACTTCTTTAGGAGTCTAAGAAGTAACTGCTATCTTAAGCTTTTTGCCTTAGTCAGAGAGCAGCATGCGCAGAGACAGAGCCAGAGGTCAGAGGTCTTGGCCTGATCCTTCCTTTTGGGTTTTGTTTCAATAGTTCTCTGCACTTTGAGAGTCTTGTGTACTGATGCATCTAAACTTCTTGATTTCTCATAACACCATGTAATGCACTGAATTTAAGAAGCATTTTCTTTGATCTTAATGAACAGCCATTTCAGCTAAAGTCCCTTTGAATTGTTGTGCATTGTGAAGAATCATTCCAGTTCTTGAAGTGTGTTAGTTAAGTGCTGTCTATTCAGGAAGAAGATGATGGTGTTGAGGGAAAAAAATTAACTGCTAAACTCTGCATACTTGTCTTAAGCAGTGTTAAAGTGGTAAATCGGGATTTTTTTGGTGGTGTTGTTTTGTATGGGTTGTTTTTGGTTTTTAATAGCGTAGAGCTACAATTATTTTTTTTTTCCCAAGAAATTGTGAAATAAGTCCCTTAATTCTTGCTTTCGAGCAAATCTTTCCCTTTAGCCTGCTTTTCGGCATAAAATGTCAAGATATCATCAGGCTGACTTTCGGATTCTGATTGACTGTGGGATGAAGACACTATATTTCCAATTCCAGAAGTTATTTTCTTATTGTAAAATAAGCTGCTTTGCAAATTCCTGGTTGGTTTTTTTTTTAGGAGTTTCCCATATGTGCTTATATGAAGTTTTGGAGAAGTATTATAAATTTCTTCAGTTAAATGTGATAGATGACTTTCAGAGCAAAAGCCCTTTTAGACCATGAAACACAAACATGTAGTAAAGAACACATTAATGTTTTGTAAAATGTCATTTAACCATCTGAAATTTCAAGTGACTTACTATCTGCAGTATTTCTTACAGCTATAGCCTCAGTGCTTCTGTAGGTAAACATTATTCCAGCTTTACAGTCTGGAAAGTTGGAGGTGAGAAATGCTTGTGGGAAATGATCTGTGGAAGGTGTGCTGATCCATGATTAGTTTTTTGTGTAGTAGCACTGTAGCATTTCATATCATTAGTTCTAAATGTTACTCAGAATTCTTTGTACTGAATCTGTACTTAGGGTGTCTAGGATTCAAGGGCATCTTAGAGAATTTTCAACTACTTTAATTTTAATACATTTTCAGAAAAAGCTTGTGGGAATTTTGGCACAAAGTTTGATATCCCAACTTTTTCTTTTCTAGGAGTGTGTCATGTGCTTAGAAAAAGAAGTCTTAAGTTTTCACAGAAGGGCATTTAAAAAGCAACTTGAACATTTCATTTAACTTAGATGTAAACTGGTTTTCATGCTCAGCCAGGTTATAGAATGTCCTTCCATGACTTAATAAAAGCAAAACACTAGATGGTTCGTATTGAAGAAGATATATGTTTTTTGGTTTTTGTTTCTTTGGTGTGTTTTTGTTTTGTTTTGTTTTGTTTGTTCATTTGTTTTTTAAACAAGTATTCACCAATTTTGTCACAATATTCTGGAAATCTGACAGACTAGGTAAAGCTACAGTGGCTATGGAAAACAGTCCATTTTTGTAAACTCAAATCCACTGAAGTAATATCAAGTTCCTTGTATGTAGACCTTGTTTCAGGTACAGAGTGAACTCTTTTGTACCAGTCTGCTGTAATATCATGTTAGGTAAATTACTTCTGGGAGTAATCTTGTAGATCTGTCTGTGCCTGTTCAAGGCTTTTGCTCAGTAACAGTGATGATGTAGCTGATCTTTTTCTCTGGGTATCTGCCTGCTAAGGGTGAGCTGTGTCCTCTGTTCTGTTTCACAATATCTCCCAAACAACTCTAAAGTGGTAACACACTTTCATTACTATTGACCAGGACTTGATTTGGATTCTTGAGTTCAAGCTTATTTCTCTTTTCCTCATTTCTCATGTGTGTGAAACTTTTTGGCCATTACCTAATTCTTTCGGACATAGTATCTGAAAAAGGGTATTGATAATGCTGTTTTTGTTTGTTTGTTTTGTTTTGTTGTTGGATTTTTTTTTTTCTTCTGACCTTGCATGTCAGGGGTTCAGAAATTTTAAAATGTTTTGTTGTTTTAAAATGCAGCTGCATCATTTTATCATTAAAATTTTATGGCATGTGAACATCTGGGGTTTTGAAATTTTGCACATATGACTGACCATTTGCCTACAGTTCTTCACATACTCGCTTTATTCTTTCTGAAGTCAGTTGATAAAGAAAATCATGTTTATTTTTTACATTAATCATAACCGTAAGTTTTTTCTATTTTCTTTACATTTAGAGTCTGTGGGACATTTATAAAGGACTTTTCTGTCCTCTCTAAAAAATAAATTAACTGGTGTTCAGAACTCTGGTTCCATTAGGAACACCCCAAAACTAATGTCCTGGCTGTGGAATTTTTTTCCACATCCTCCAGTCCATGAATAGCGTTATTTAAAATGCAAGTCTTTCCAGATTATATGTTCATTTTTCTGTCTGTGGCCTTTTAGCTTTTTATGTATGTGCTCTGAAGCTTATTTTCCAAAGTGAATGAAGATTTTAATACTAATCCCTGTATCCAGATACTCTAAGGATATGTCTTCTGTAAAGAAAATAAGTGTAATGTTAATACATTGCATTTAAAGTGAAATAGTTCCCCTTTACTGTGATTTCTGTCTGACATTAGGAATACATTGGGATTGGTCCTCCCCATTAGCGAACATGGTCAGATGTCTGAACTATTAAAAGAATAATTTCCAAATAGTTGTCAGAACACTTTGGTAAAAGAATTTCTGAACATTTTATTTTAAGGTACTACATCTGACAGAATTTAAAATAAATGAGTTTTAGTGGGGTTCGGGGAGTTTAGTTTTTGGTGGTTTATTTGTTTTTTTAGGAGTGGGAAATCTGCTATGAGTAGAATGCTACTGTAGCAGATTTTCCTCGAGTCCACATTTTACCCATTTTATATACTCTCTGTATGGTAGCAGGCATGCTTTTAAAATGTTGGGTTGGTTGGATTTTTTTTTTTTCTTAATAGTAAAAATAGCTTGCAGCTTATTGAAAAACAAGGCAGACCTGTGCCTCAAAATCCAAATGAAACTGCTGCTTAGATGAGGCTCTAAAGAGGGCATTTATATGTTGTGGAATGAATGGCATGCCTGCTCTAACTCCCGCAGGCCGGATATTTCCAAGGTATCAGACAGAGCTGTATATACTGCACCCTTCCCCCTTCAGAGCAGAAGGTTTCTCCCTTGGCAAGGTCCAAAGGACCCTGGCCCTGGTGGGGAGGACTGAGTTGGGGATGGGGTGGGTGGAGTGGGGAAATAAAAATGAGCATGGTGACTGTGTGTGTTTTATTTTTATATTTCTCAATTTTCCATGCAGACTGTGCTGTGGCAGTTCATAGGCTCCTTGTACTTCGTGAGCTAGTGTTGTTTTCTAATCATTGTTCTTTGAACAGTGTAGTTAGGAATTTCCTGTTCACGTTTTACTACAATGGTTTGTTTAAAATGATAGACCACAGTCTTTTTCCTGACCTAGTAGATTAGCCTTGAATGTTGAAGAGAAGTCAGACAAATAAAGAGGATAGACTGTATTTGCTTATGTCATGGAGAGAGGTCTTTTAACCCCGGGCTCTGTTATATCAAATACCACAAGCCATGTTTCTTAAATATTTATTAAGACAAATAAACATAGTTATTGTATGAACTGGCACATCTCCAAACTTCTTTTTCTTTGATTCTCATGGATGGGTTGCTTTTAATTAGGAGAAATATTTTTAATCAAGAAGCTGATATCTACTGTATTATTGAATTCAGTGTTACCTCAGTTCTTCTCTTTTCCCACCCCCCTTGTTGCATTTATAAAAAAATAAATCTCAGCAAAATTCAAGATAAAAAATGCAGAAACAAACTACCAGGAAATACTCAAATTGGGAACGAACCTACCTTTTGTCAGTACATCTAGTGCCTGTGGTAAGGAAAAAGTAGCATAGCCTTTATAAGCATTGCTATATGTTTGCTTTCAAATTTGAGGAAAAAAAAATCCCCCAAGCCTAGCAGTGTTAGATGCACAAGGAATTGCAGCATCTTTATTACACAATTTATGTTGATTTAGGATAAGTTCCTTGTATAACACTATTAATCTATAAATAATGCACACCTGTATCAATGAACAGCACAGGTAATAAAGCTATTGATTTTTATCTAGAAAGAGATAAAATTCCAGTGTTAAACCCAAAGTGGAAGTCATATATTGTTTTTTTTATTTTACAGGAAAATTACTGTAATAGAAATTGTATTATGGTGTGGCACAAAAGTTTTATCTAGTTTTGGAGGGATGGTGTATTAAGAGGCCTCAGTTGACTGCTGAGATTGTTACTAACAAGCGTCAAGCTCGTGCGTATACACTTCATACAATGCTCTTGGATATTTTTAATGCAAGAATGTCTGTGAGCATGTGCATGTGAAATTCTGAGAAACCTGCTAAATTAATTTTTCAAGCTGAGAGATGTCAGATTTGTAAGGTTGTGGAGCTGATATGACACAGAGGCATGTCATTACAAGGGTGTTGCCAGTTAAAATACTCAGCTGTTACAGTATTTCCAGCTTAGCATCTAACTTTGTTCCACCCAGCAAGTAGTCACATAAATAGGACTAGCTGTGGATTTTTAGAGGAAATATTTAATGTATTTTTAAAGAAAATAACATTTGGAAGGGAAAACATTTGAGCAGCTTACACGTGAATTTCTAGGGCAGGGCAGGAGATGCCTTGCAGGGTACTGAGCTTGGTGTGCTACAGAAGCTTGCAGTAGATGTTATGTGGAAAATGTTACCATTTATAGAAATCAGGTATTTCCATGAATAGCGGAACTGGTGAAGTCTGATTTCCTGTGGGTTTATGTCTTATGGCTGGTTGACTTCGGTGTCTGGGAAGATGAAAGTTCTGACGGACACTTTTTGCCTTGCATTTGGGGTATTTGCATCCACTTGCTTCTGAGCAGGTTTTCTGATACCTGATTAGGTGTAAACATGGATTTCTTGCTCCTACTTTCATAAGCTTTTAAAGGTGTTTGAATTATCTCAGGGGTTTCCCTAAAATTTGAAACTCATCAATAGCACAAAAACCAAGTAGACTTAGGTCTGTTAGTTAATATTGTTATTAATAAAATCACATCTCCATATTTTTATAGGAGGTGGCACTACAAGCCTTTATTTTTTTTAATGCCACTGTTGTTTCTTACTTTCTAGTAGCCAATTCCTAAAAAACAGGTGAGGTTTTTTTACCTATTAAATAATAAAAATATATTTTGAGATGACTGTGCCAGATTTTATGGTGCAGGCTCGAACTATGATTGTTCTGTGGTGTATGTGCAATGGATGTGCTATTGCCCTACACATGAAGCAAAGCGTTAGACAGATCTAAGTTTCCAGTGTAGCTGTTGGGCTGCGTTGCCTTTGGTATGCTGTCTGGCTTTTAGGTTTTGTTTCCAGCATGCATGAGCAAACAGTGCAATCCTAACTAGGGATCCAGAAGATTTATCAGTGAGATACTTGCTATTAATGTACCTCCTGGAGCTGTTAGTAAGTGTCTTTTGTTTCTAAGGATCGGAGATTCATTGCGTGAAATACTGTCAAGGGTGGTAGGTGCCATTGGCTTTGCTATCAGCAAAGATTGTTCACTTTGGTTTTGACCTTATTAAACATAGATTTTTCTACCTGGAAAAGCTGGAGTTCAGTAAGCTTGGGTGTGAATAAACAGGACCCTTGATCTTCCATGTGAATGCTTTTCATGTAGCAATCCGGGTGAGTAGTTTATTCCACTGGATGAAGTAAGTGAGGTGAATAAGGTGAGTAAGCAATTTCATTATGAGACGCTTTCAGTTGTGTCTAAATGCTATGTTGCAAATTCGGCTCGTGCTTTGAGCTGATTGGGAGCCAGGTGACTGTGGTTAATTCGTCACTGAACCTGAGCTAACAAGCCCTGTACAGGCTAGGTTATATTAGATGGAGCTCCCTGCTGCACTAAAGTAGCTGGAAGCTGTATGCATGAGAGCCGGTGCAGAGCTGCTGTGGTTCTGCAGGAAACATCCTGTGTAGACAAACTCTAGAAATGCTTGTGTGAAGTAATTAATTTACTGTATGAATTTACAGTACCTTTTACTGTAATGTTGCTCTCTTTGGAGATCAGTTAATTTTGTGCAAGTTGTAGGCATTAGTTATTTCTCATAGGGTTGTATTTATAAACATACATAAAACGTGTTTTATCATAAGGTGTATCAACAGTGTTAGTTAAATGGATTCTTAACATTTCTTACCTGTTGATTTGCAGTAGTACAGGATTTTGTATATAATAAAGTTATCTTAAGCACAGATCTTTGAAATAAAGCCATGACTTCAGGAAGATTTCTCATATAATCCAAACACAATAGCTACTTGGAAGGATAAGCTCAGTTTTCAAAGTAGACAATTAAATTACTCTTCTCAAATACTTGAAAGAAACAGAAAAGCGCCTTTAAGTTTTTCTTCCCATTTTTCTAAAATCCTGATTTACATTTGTTGCTCTGTTTCCCAGCTGTATTACTGCCATGTCTTTTCTGACCTCTTCTTTTAGTTGTTATGAAATGCCAGTCCTAAAATGTTGTTTCCTTATTTTAATTATGCCTTTCCAAAAGAAGAAAGTGTTGTTCAGTGGAAGTTTGGGAGATTGGGATTCAGTGCTCTGCTCTGCTGTATGGGTTTTTGTTGTGTGTGCTGTTACTTTTAAATGCCTTGTATCTGGTGTTCAGGTGGGTACTAATTATGGTGTTTCTTAACTTTATGGTGGTGGTCTGATTCTGAATGAATAATGTGATTGTATGACTACAGATAAACCAACAGTAATATAAAGATTCCCTTATTTTTGGCTTTCTTTGCTGACATTTATGCTTTTCCTTTGTAAAGCACTTCCTAAAATTGGTAATACTTTGACACTTCCAGGTACAGCCTTCTAAAGGCAGAAGACCTCAGTTAACGAATCTTGTATTCCTTTGCATAGATATTTAAAGTAAAGATTTGCTGATGATATGAGGCAGAAGTGTAGCAGTGAGAAAGCTAGATTTGAAGGTGGGATGGTGTGGTCTTTCTCACACTTTTCTTCTTCCCCTTTGTACCTTGCTATCAAAGGCAGTAGGTATAACGTTCTTTAGCATTAAAATGTTGAGGTTTATTATTTTCATATTCATATTGCCATTGTGCTTGGCAAGCACAATATGATAAATGTAGATGTTTCTCATTTTCTGCAAGTGTACTTCCATGTGTGCAGTGGTGTCTTTTAGCTATGTGGCTTGAGTTAAAAATCTTTGCATTAGGTTGATGGGGGTGAGTAATAGGTGTCTGCCACAGTACGGCATGGTTGGCAGCTTAGCCTGTAGTGGCTCTGTTTGGGGAAAGTAGTAGCCATAAGGTCATCATAATACTTTGGAAATTAATAAGATGTGTGTGGCTGTTGTTTGTGTGAAAAGCCTGTGATAGGAAAAGCTGTGTTTATAAATGAGTGTCAAGTAACCCTCCAGTTTCTCCTCCATGACATTGCATCATGAAGCTGTCAGTATGTGCTGCTCCTGTGCCAGCTCCTGAGTCGGGAGCTGCATCCCACTCCCGAGCACTGAAATACGCTCAAGGAGCAGGTGCCATGAGACAGTGCGATGACGGCGGTGTGGTGCTCATAGAGGTGCTGCTGAAGCTGGCCCTCCTTGCATAGGAACTGGCTGCCCCCAGCTCTGGGAGCTGCAAGAAGGCATCTGTGTGCTTCCAGGAAAGAAAGATGGAGACAGTACTAAGCAAGTATTTTTGTCATTGTCCAGATAGCTATATGTTTTGTGCAGTCAAAATTTACACTTACAAAAGCTTATGATAAACAGTAATGTAAAGGGATCAGAGTAATTTTTGCCATTAATATGTGTGTGTGTATGGGGAAGCAAGTGTCTGGTCTGAAAGGTGTGTTTGAGAATGCTTTTGTAGTTCACTTGTTTTGGAAATTGGAGATCAAAGTAGTGTAGGTTGGAAACAATGGAAGAATGTGCTGGGCTTGTACAAAATACATGAGGATGAGCTGTTTGCTGAGGACAAGGTGAGTTCGTTTTCATGGCTACTTTTGAAGAAAGCAAGAAATAAAAAAATTGTTCTTGAATCTCTGAAGACAATGATTTTTTTTTTTTTTCTCAACATTAAAGTTTGCTGGATGGTAAAAGCTGCCAGAAGAACTTGTCCATGCTTTCAGTGTCTTTAATACCTGTTAAATTAAACCATGTGTTACACAAGCACCTACTGAAAATAGCATTTGTGTAATTTGTTTTCCTTCTAAAAGCAGTTACAGTCCATATACAAGAGCTCTTTAAACATTTTTTTGTTATTTACTTTTATACTTCTTGGATAGCATAAAATGTTACATTGTGAAATCATTTTGGCTCAATTGTCAATAAATTGTGTGTTATCCTTTTAAGTGTTCTGGATTTATGTTATGGCAACAATGATGCCATCCTTTTCTTGCCTCTGTCAGCATTCATTTTCTGGGAAAAAGCAAATGCTGAATAATGCCTCCTTTATGCATTTGCTGGAATTTTGAGAAGTACAGATTATTCAATCAGAAAAGTGCTTGCATCCATGGATGTATGCCCTTAGCACTGCTGTAGTGCCACCTCAGAAAGCAGTGTGGTTTAAGAGATGTCTTGGATAGCTAATATGCCATCTAGCATGTTTCTTTGTGGTTTAGAGAGTTTGGGGTTTGTTTTTTATGTTTTTTTTTTGGGGGGTGGGGAGAGCGGGTGGAGGTTGGGTGGGATCGGTGTTCTTCCCCAGATCAGTGTTCCGCTTGAGACTTAACTGGTGTTTATTACTGCTTCTTTGTTAAGAGGAGTTAGGAAAAATTAATCATCTCCATGAAACTAACTTTTGCAGGAATAAGAAGCATTAACTCATTCTGAGTAAGATGTATTGCTCAATATATAGCTAAAGGGAAGGAGGGGGTCTAGACCAGTCATATCTGTAAACCTTAGGCTTCCATTAAAATGTAGCACAGCAGCAGTGTTTAACTGGATGTGCGTTGAGGCTCCTTACATCAAAAAGCAGTTCTGGAAAGAGATTGGGGATGATCAGATAGGCTGAAAAGCAGTGCTGCAAAATGATGATTTTGATCTTTTTAATTTGGAGGGAATAGATTTTATGCAATATGATAATTTATTTAACCTGTGGTATCTTTATTGTATGCTAATTAGAATTTGAGGGCAGAATTGTCAAGCAAGTTCGTGAGGATGTTAAAAATTCAGGATCAGGCTTGCGACTATGATGATGAATAGGGAAGGGATGGACTGAAGACCTTTGCTTTCCTGATAACTTCCATCTTCAGTAATTTCTTATTGTGGTGCTGTGGCAAGATGAAATTAGAAAATCCAAATCCTGTGAATAAGAATCCTGTGGATTTAACACTGGAAAGAGCTGAGAGTGGCGATGTATGTAAACATCTGGGTCCACTTATGGGGAAGTAAGACCTGCAAAAGGAGGCTAGACGAAGGGTGATGGCAGAAGACAGGCTTTCCTGGCAGCAGTGGCGGTCTAGGAAATGATGAGGAAATCTCTTCTTCAGATCAGTAATTCAGTTGTGGCCTAAAACAAGATGGGGGAGAAAAAAGGGGGTACTCCTGTTTCTTTTTCTGCATCTGTCTTATGAGAGGCTGTCTTCTTGCTTAATGGGTAATAGTAAAATGTCTTTAGAAAACAATACAATGTGAAAATGTGTGCTGCAGAATAAGTGCGTAAGAGTCATTACAACATTTTTCTGGGAATTTCCTGTCATGCTTGCATGCTGTCCTGGCTTTCTGTACGGCATAGTTTCCCTTTCAGGTCACTCAGGTTTCCTAATGGCCTTTGAGAAGCTGGTGGTAAGATTTTAAAGTCCTGGTCTCTTAAACAGAGTTTAGTCACAGAGTATTCAGCACACATTGGGCATCTGCTGTCTGGAATAGTAGTTGTGGTTCAGTCTCCTTCATGTCCTCCTTTTACTGGACCTCCTGAAGCATTGCTCATCAACCCAACTAAGCAAGCAGGCTTACAACACTTCTGAGAACTGTGGGTTTTTTCTTCTCTTTCAAGTACTGAGAGATTGAATTGGTAGATCTTTCACTAACTGGAAGTAGCTGGGAAAAGATTGCTGCCTGTCTCAAATTTTGCTGATCAATTCCTAAGTTCAGGAGACAGTTCTACCTACCATCCTCACTTCGAAGACTGAGAGGGTCGCATTGATGTTTACGTCTCACCCAAAAATAATTTTGATTAAAGTAGGTAATTTGGAGTTCGACTAAAAGTTTAGATGCTTTCTCTGCTAGTAACACAATGGGCTGTGAAATGCAGGGAATAGTTACTCGAACAGGGCTTTGTATCATTTCTGTGGGCAGGTAATTTTCTGTAGTTTTAAGTAAAGGAAACATTATGTCCCTTTGGCTAGAGCTAAGAAGAGTTTAGATTTCTAACGTGTCAGGCTTACAGCCCCAATTCTGTTCTGAATGCATCTGTCCAACCTGCTTGTTACTCAGCACCAGACAGGCCTCTTGGAAATGCAGATATTCTCCTTCCTCCTCAACTTCTTCTCCTGCAGTTCATTTAATCTGCATTTCTGATGTCTTTGTGGTTTCTCTGTTGTTGCGTGTGAGTGAGAATGAAGACCTAGGGCCCACTGTAGGAGAGGGTCTGGTTCAAGACCATCTTAGGAACCTGAATGTGCACAAGTCAATGGGACCTGATGAAATCCATCCGCAGGTCCTGGAGGAGCTGGCAAATGAAGTTGCTAAGCCACTGTCCATCATATTTGAAAAATCATGACAGTCAGGTGAAGTTCCTGATGACTGGAAAAAGGGAAATATAACCCCCATTTTCAAGAAGGGGAAAATGGATGACCC
>JANHGB010043416.1:18596-65326 GCA_026283785.1 Coracopsis vasa | reverse complement strand
CCCTGCCATGGTCAGGGACATCTCACACTAGATCATGCTGCCCAAGACTCTGCCCGACCTGGCCTTGAACACTGCCAGGGACGGAGAATTTACCACTTCTTCAGGCAGTCTGTTCCAGCATCTCACCACCCTTACAATGAATAACTTCTTCCTTATATCCAGCTTGAACATTACTGCACTTCTCACAGGGATGATGTAGAGGCACCATATTTCCATAAGGTAAAGCAGTGAGAATAGGGAGCAAATCAGAAAGGGAAGTGGTTTGCAGAGGGAAGAGGGTTGGAAGAGCAGGGAGGCCCTGGCCATGGGGAAGAGAAGAGGAGGACACTACTTGCTTGTGAACATGGCGTGGAAGTACGGGCTGCACGACGCCAGCACCACCTTGTGGGCCTTGATCTCCTTGGTGCCCACATGGAGCACGATGTCGCAGAGCAGCCCGCGCTGCCGCATGCGGTTCATGCACACAAAGGCATCGTGGTAGTGCCGCTTGGAGTTGTGGGAGATGCTGTGCCCATCGCGGTTGAGGAGCTGCACACCCCCTTCCATGGCTATGGGTGGCTTTCCCTTCTCTCCAGCACTGACAAGGGAGAAACCAAAGCATTACCCAGGCAGGAATAGCGCCACGCAATTCCCATTGTCCCAAAGGATGGTCATCGCTGCTCAAAGGCTTTGCACAAGAACAGCTCCCATCTAACTAATCCCTGCCAGACATCACCCTGCTCATGAACCAGAGATGGGGAGGAGACAGTGCCTGGAGGAGCACAAGTGATACAAAGTGATGCTGAGACTCTTCTGTTCATTGCTTCCCAGCTGTGTCTGTCCATCTTTGGACTGCCATCCTCCTTACCTGCCTTCAGAAGGGCACTGCTCTACAGCAGATGCACTCACACTGCTTTGCCTTGGAGTTGCACCAGCTCCATATCTCCCTAACAAGGTGCACTTCCATGCAATAGCAGCAGAAGCATTGATCCTAGAAGTCTCACCAAGGCATGTCAATCCTACATTGATCAAACGCAGCTTAAACAGACCACTAGAGACAGCAAACATGACAACCCTGCTTAGCCTGAACAAAAGGGAATCCCATATCCTAAAAGGCAAGAGTGATGTTATGATCCACAGGTCTAAGTGATGCCTGTCCCCTTCCAACTTCCAGCTGACTCTTCAGGTGCACTAGGCTGATGCAGGTCACTTGCTGCCCCTAAGATAACTGAAATGAGCCCCAGGAAACCACTGCCCCTTCCCAGCATGGACGGTCTGAGGGCATGAGCCACATTTAAGGATAGGAGGAGGGATGGGGCCTCCACAATAGGTTTGGGACCAGGAGGTGGTGGTTTGGTTTGCAGCTCACTAACACTTCAATGTACTTTTACAGTGTACTACAATGCCTTTTGGTTCTGATCACTACAGCCCAGCAAACATCTCTTGCTGGGCATTCCCAAGTGGCCAGTTAGGGATCAGCAAACACACACTTTAACATCTTCATCCCCACTTCTCTCCATTGTCCTCTACCCAGCCATGTCCAACCCCAGCCTCAAGGCTGCACCAAACAGTCCTGGTCTGCACTATGGGCAAAGCATCCTACATCTCCCTGGAAGCATCCCTGGCTGTCATTCAAGGGGTAACTTGGAATTTGGAGTAGTTTTGGTTTGGGACAGCCAGCAAAGACCAGAGATGCTGATGGGACCCAATGCAGAGCTATCACACACACCTCTGAGCACGGAGTGGGACAGTCCTGCTCAACCTGGGACAGGGAGCAGGAACATAAGCTCAATCAGCTCCTATAGAACAAAACCTGACCCCAAAAGGCACGTTTTCTCTTTCCACACTGTCTGTGCTGTGCTGAGAGGCGTTTGGCTGTCTCAGCACTGAAAGAAAGGTGGGAGAGGGAAAGGGGATGACTGAGCAGCAGGAGGAAGAAGGGGGAGGGAGGAACAACAAGGAGCTGCGTGCTGCGTGGTGCCTGCCTGCGCATCCCTGCCGCGAGAGAATCCCTCACAGCACCTCCACATCCCCAGCCATCCTGGGCCTAAAAATAGAGCCCCACCACGCTGTGCAGCCTCCTGCTCGGGTTTGAATAGCAATTGTGTCATGTACAAGAGGCTGGGGGAGGAAAGGAGATGAATTAACATCTTTACTGAGCAGGAGAGAAGCCTGCAATGCCCTCTGCTATCTGCATCATCCAGCATGATTCCTCATGTCCCTGGCAGCAGGGAACACTCAGGGGCACACAACAAAAGCAGTGCCTGTTGATGCTTTCCGGTAATAAGTGGGATGCCACTGTGTCCTTCATAGGGAAGAATAGCCCATGAGTTAGCTGGTCTTCTCCTACACCCCTCAGAAAGCTGTAGCACACCCTCAGTGTGTTAGTTCACACTGCTGGATGAGAGGTACCCACACGAAGGTGGTTTATCACTGTTAGCATCTCTAGCTAATCCTTTCCCAGACCTGGGTTAGTGGCAGAGAGCAGATGGTGCTTTCTTGCCCTTATTCCCCTCCCTGGCTGCAAGCTGAGGGATTTCTTGATCTGCTTGAGCTGGTTTATCTCTTAAATACACTGCTGAGGATGCTTCTCCCATCCTTACGTAAGTCATGCCCCAGCCCTAACTGAGAACTCACATCTCCCCTCCTGATAGTGAGGGATTGGAGCTCCAAGCTCCACAGCACTGGGAGGACCAGGATGCGGTAGAAGAACAGGGAAAAGATGGGACAACTTCTCCTTGTGCTCCTGGAGACTTGTGAGGAAGGGTTTGCTGCCCTGGGCCAGCAGGGGTGACACAGGACTTGGTCAGGGGAGACACACAGAGGGCACAGCAGACTGAAGATTGCTGTAGCTGATGCCTTGGCATCACAGTGATCAAACTCATTTCCAAAGAGGGTCGGGAATGCTGGGCTCTCTTCCCAGCCCTGCCACTGAGTCATTGCACAACTCTGGGCAAGTACAAATGCAGAGTGACAAGGGTGACATTATCTTCCCTTGCAATGATTCCCACAGCTATGAGGTAGGGGACCAGCTATTGCTCACTCCCTCTCCACCCACAGCCCCTGCTGTGCACCTCATAGTGCTCTGAAGAGCTCTCCATCACTCACATTGACGCACAGCACCGTGAGGTACACCACCACAGTGTCACTTGGTCTTTGATGTGACCAAGCAAGGCCATAAGGAGATGCCATGGGGCTCTTAAGCACCCCTGCACCAGGGGACAGTGCACAGCCTGACCTGGCCCACATGCAGTCTGAACCAGCCCTGCTTGATGGTTTATTGCTACAGCCACACAACAGCCTCAGCAATCCCTTCCCAATGGGAAAATGTCACCCTCCTGAAGCACAGGGAATGCTGGCACGGAGCTTGCAGTGGGTACAGCCCCTTCACCCCACTTCCCTCTGCTCTGCAATCCCATCAGAGCTCTTTGGCTTTAATGGGTCAGAATATAATAAGTGGGGAAAGGAAAAAAGGGACACCCCACCGCTGCTTGTGCTGCTCCCTGTGCCTGAACTCTCACCCTCACTGCCAGCACTCAATATGCCTTCTTTCCTTCTCAAACTTCATTCCCAGGAAGTGAAGGTCTATGAGCATCACTAAGACACAATTCATGGGAACAGTGCCTGGACCACAAGAGACAGTGAAGCAGTGTCCAGAGCTGCACTCAATACAAGCCCACTTTTGTGGAGCAGGCAGCACGTGTTGAGCATCAGCTGTAAAGGATGCGGGGCCTGACTTGTAATAACTCTTGGGTTATGACAACAAGAGGAAGGCGTTTGTTTGGCTGCGATGCGACAGAGCGTGGCCGTGCATAACAGCTCTGGTAATGAATGCAAACGATCCCTGCCCAAAGGGAGCTCTGTTCTCGTTACACAGAACACCAGCTTTTGCTGAGAAGCATAAACAGGGAACAGAGGATCCTCCAGGGAGAAGCTGAGCCTGCCCTTTCCCCAGGAAGGCTCTGGAGAATGGCTTTTTGTTGACAGCCTGCATGGAGGTTTTGTGTCTGGCAGGAGAGCGCAAAGACACATCCTGTGCAGCTGGTCTGGTGTTAGGGACAGGTCTGTGCTCTGGAGAAGTGATATCCTCTGCTCTAAAGCATGGAATCAGCCAGGTTGGAAAGACCTTCAAGATCATTGAGTTCAACCATTCCCCACCACTGCCAGGGCCACCACTAACCCATGGCACTTAAAGCATGAGGTGCTCTAAGGCTTGACATGAAATCATGCTTAAATCCATCACTTCCACGTGTGCCCTATCCTTATGTTGATATCCCAGGACCTCTTTTCAGCTGCAAAGCCCTGGTTTGTGCACAGCACTGCATCTCCCATGGAAGTGCTGCTGTTAGACCTTCAGGATAAGACATGAAGTCCTCTCTGGCACTCACCAGTGTCATGGCACTAACAGAGCAGAGGACAGCACAGATTAGGTCAGTAAGGTGGCACCACATTGCCAGTTCCCTATCAGGGAGTCATTTCCCTCCTTCCTTGGTGTTGGAGGGCATCTTCCAAACACAAGTCCTGTTTTTTCACCTGCAGATCTCTGGCTCTGTCCTTAGGCAGGAAGGGGCTGCTCCATTCTAAGCAGTGAAGCCAAAGCACTGCGCTCCACAACAGCACAACTCATCCTGGGCCAGAGGCACAGCATGAACCCTTGGGGAAGATGGAGCTTGACAGGCAGAAATCACTGCTTTCAAGTGCATCTCCATCTCCCCTGCAACAGAAATCAGAATTCCTATATTCCTATATTTAACCCCTCTGAAAGGGGTCACAAGCCACTAAACAGCCTCCTGCAATTCAGCATCCCCCCAAAGAATGCAATACAAAATGCACACTAAAGCTCAGAGCAGCACCAGCCTGGGGAGGAAAGAAGCACAAGCAGCTTCTTTCCTCCTGGAAGCAGGGCTGGGAATGTTCTCCTGTATTCCTGCAGGCTCTTCCCTCCCTGCAACAGTCAGGGGACACAAACAGCTGAGCTGGCACTAATAGCTGCTGTTGTGCTGCTGTAAAGAGCACTAATACAGTCCCAGCATCCAGAGATGCAGCTGAGCACATGCAGGCCTGCAGATTCCCACCTCTATTCCCTTGTGGAGTTAATGCAGCTGAGCCACCCCTTTTGTTGAGCCCTGTCCATGTCTAAAGAGCAGCTTTAAGCTGCCAGATGACTGGCAGTATTTTTGCTTCAGTAATCCTCTTGCAGTAAGCATGTCTAGGACACCAGGGCTGTTTTCACAGGCTACAGCACATAGACACTACCTGCCCTTAAACCTTCAACTTGGATAGCCCAAATTCTTGCTTCTTTCAAAGGGCTGGCACTGCCTGTTACAAAATACATTGCATTCCTATCTTTCCTGCTCCTTTCCCACAATAAGAATGAAATAGGACTGGAAATCATCCAGGCCCAGGGCTCAGATGCAAAGCAAGCACTAAATCAAGGCTGCTATCCCCACCAGGACATGTCCCATTAGCATCACTGATACAGACAGAAAACTCTATCCCCTCAATATAACACTTTAGGTTCAGTTCCTTTTCAGGCCCTGTAACACTTTCCCTGCATCCAGGGAATTCCAACAGCTCACATTCTTGTTAACAGAAGGTTAATTGTGTGTTCAGCCTAAAAGAGCCAATGACTATGAGGAGGCAGAGGGAATAGCTCAGGACCAGCAAGAGAACCAGATGCTCTGAGCTGCAGGTCCAGCCATCACTCCTGTGATGACTGATTTACAGCTGCACCTACACAGAGGTCAGGATAGCAAACAGTGATGGAAATGTAGCAGGAGGAGCTGTCATTCCTGGTCAGGTGGCAGAACTGGGAAGCTGGCAGTTTCCGACAGCCAGATTGAGGACTCGGACACCTTGTGCCAGCTCCTGATGGACACGGAGGAGCACATGAGCACAAGAACACAATGGGATGAGCTGCAAGGAGATGTTAGCAGCATGTATTTCAGCCCCAAACACTTCTCTGCACCACCTCCTGCTGCCAGCACTGCCCTGACCACGTCTGCCTTCTATTCCCCAAGCCCCTTGCTATGGATGGGAGGGCAACACATGCTGCTGCTGTCCGTGGAATGGGCTCTGAGGGCACCGCAGCAGTGCTGAGTCTGCAGGACTGCTTGGTTGGGTTTGGATTGGCTTCTTTTAATGCATGAGGCATAACTGACATGCACTGAATCCTCCTGTCTAGACATCTGCAGAGAAGTGACAAGCTGCCAGAGAGGATGTGGAACCTCACAAGGAGGTGGGGAGGACAGGATAAAGCTGCACACACTTGCCAGCTCCACAGCACAGGGAGACAGTGCTGGCTTCAGGCAAGAAGGGCATTGAGCTCATTGACCTCGTCAGAGGCTTTCAGCAGCTCAGTGGGCTGTCATCAATGGGCTCTGGTGCACGCACAAGGCTGGAGGTCTGTTCTAATTAAAGCCTCTCTCCCCATCACTCCTGGGGAGCTGTGTTTGGGAACTCGGCTCCAAGTTGCTCTCAGTCACCCCAGCTCAGGCTCAGAAAGGTTTTAGATGGGAGAGGAGGGAGCACAAGGCAGAGCATCAATGCCTGCCCTGGGATAGTCCCATACCTGGAAGAGACAATGGGTATCCAGCCTGCTGGGGACACAGTCTTCTCCCTCTCTCATGCACACTTTGCAGCTCTTCCTGCAGACATCTTCAAAGGCTTTTGCCTTCAATACATTGCAGGCAGGGGATTGCAGCAGATCCAAGCAGGGATGCTTGAGGGATTTAGAAGCATCTCTGCTAACAATTGGGTCACTAAGTAATTGGTTATAAGGGTCGGGACCTGGATAGGTTTATGACTGCTGAATTCCCAGGTTAGGGAGAAACAAGGAATGGAAACCAATTCATGCCTTGAGGTGCTGCAGCACTGGGATTAGGCAGCAGCTCCCACAGGCCAGCACAAAGCACACCAAGATATAAGTGAAACAAGCCCTTTGCCAAGGAAATGTGGGTCATGTCCTAATTCCCCCTTCCCAGTGTCCCCCACAGACACAGGGGAGGAGCTACTGTCACATCCAGTGCTATTTTATAGCACAAGCAGTGCCAAACCTCTATATGTAAGCATCATGGAGGTCTCTCCAGGCAGCAGGGTGATAGTTACCAGCTTCAGCTGCGCTACCCATCACTGTGGTACCCCTGACCTCCCTCCAGGCATCTCTGTCCCCAACTCCCCTCACTCAAACAGGTAACCAGACAAGCTGAGAGCACTCAGGTCACTGGAGGCAGCCCATAGAAGAGTATCTCAGCATTCCTGGCTCCTACATTTGTCCAGGAGTTCCTGTCTGCAGCATCCTTGGCCAGCAGCTATTCAGAGAGGGATTGTGCCCTTTACCTGTCTGCTGTGCAAGGTGACACTGGCAGTAGGTGGCAATGGGCCAGCTCAGAATGGTTGTTACCAGTCAGCAATGCCCTGACGTCAGATGAGAGCGAGGAGACTCAGGACATGGCTTCTAAAGGGGAAGCTGACTCCATGACAGGACACTAGGAAAGAAGGAAAAGGCACTTTGGTCTGCTGGCTGCAGTAAGCAGATCTTTAACTGCTGCCCTGGGGTGCACCGAGTCTCCAAACCAGGTCACCAGTGATGCCATCACCTGCATCCCTTTCACAGAGACCTCATGGTCCACACCACTTACAGACAAAGCCTCTTGCCAGCCTCAGCCATAGTGTGAGTTGACAGCATGGAGGTACCAGACCATGTAAGCAGAGAATCCCCTCACATCACAGGCAGCAGCACAGGGCACATACATGAAGACTGAGCTATGAGGAGCATGTGATATTAATGGCCTTAAGTTTGCTGGTACACTGGGAATTGCAGCTGAAGGAGCTCGAATCCTTGTTCCTGACTCACATCCTTTAGAGAAGGCAATGTGGTTTGCAGCCAGCTCTAGCAGGCCAGGTGGAAAGGATGAAGACCCTCAAGAGGACCAAGCCCACCAAATCCAGCTTGCCTAAAGGTTTGGAGGCAAGGCTCCAGCATCTGAGACAATACAGAAGCCAGCACTGAGACTTCTTTGAGCTGCTGAGCCTGAAATGCAGCTGACAGAAAGCATTAGGGACCATTCTTGCTACCTAAGGTGCTAAGGAGCCACTCCATGTGGATTCTGGACTGCCAAGCCAAGAGACAAGTGACTGTTATGTCTGCCAGCTTCTGGTCTGCTCTGATTTAGATGCTGTTTGCTGTGATTCATGAATCAGTTCTCAGGAAGGAAACTCAGATCTTGACATCCAAAATCCCAACGAATCTCACTCACTACCACACTGAATAGTATTTCCATCAGATGCGCATGGGTCAGGAGAGAAACCTGGGATGCAGAGGGGAGATTCCACGGATGTTTGCTTGGCTGTAGTGATCACAACCAAAAGGCATTGTAGTACACTGCAAAACTACATTGAAGTGTTACTGAGCTGCAAACCAGCCCATCACCTCCTGGTGCCAAACACTAGCACAGAGACATCCCAAAGCTGTCGCTGAGGCCCCATCCCTCCCCTCCTATCCTTCAATGTACCTCATGTCCCATCCATACTGAAAAGGGGCAGTGGTTCTCTGAGGCTCATTTCAGGTGTCCCTGTCTTAGGGGCAACAAGTGACCTGCATCAGCCTAGTGCTGTCAGGGGCACAAGCACCCGAATATCCACATGTTGCTGAATCACTCCAGACCAAACCTCCCTCCTTGTGGTCTCCATCAATGGAGAACACCCCAAGACAGCATTGATGGGACAGCAGCCCTTGAAGTCAAAGAGGATGGGGCTTCCCTTACAAAGAGACCCCATCAAAGCAAGGCTGCTGCTCCTGCAGTTTCCTGGCTTGGCACAGAACCCCGATGGGTCCGTGGCTGTGTCCTGACGCACAGGGACCACTGCGTTCCTTCCTTCCTGTGGGGAAGCTGAGGTCCCAGGGCCGCATTCCTTGGAGGAGGCAGAACCCAACCAGCTGCCTGCCCATAGGACCACCTCCATGAACAGGGATGCTCTAGCTCAAGGAAAGCCCTCTGCCCTAAGTCACTGCAGAGGCCAGATATCCTCCCTCCTGCTTGTCCCCCCAGGTTACCACATAACTTGAGGCAACGTTTCTTCCTGTGCCCTTCATCTCTCTACAGCCAACGGTACCAAACACCCCGTGTGCTTCCACCGAGTGCAGGCAAAGCCACACCGGCCAGAACGGCTTTTCCCTGGGCCCCAGCGTGTCGCTGCGGCTTATTCCCATATGGAAGGGATCGCTCCACGACTTGGCAGAGGACAGGGAAGGAGAACACGCTTGGCACAGACGCGCTGCCGGGCTTGGCCACGGATTGATGCCGAGATACAGAGCGGCAGCAGCTCGGAAACAGCATCGGTGGCTGCTCTGGTACCCGGTAGGTAAAGTTGCGCCCTGAGCATCCCTCCTTCGGGGACATCCTCCTCCTTCTCCTGCCGGCATCCCGCTATTCCCACGGATCCCAGTGCTCCCACCGGGTCCGGCCCTGTTGTTCCCTCCTCCTCTCCCTCGCCATGCCCGGTGGTACTCACAGCTCCGGCTCAGTGACGGCCCGGCCCGCGGGATGCTATTGCGGGGCACCGCTATTCCCGCACAGCTGCCGCCAGCCCCGCGGCGGGGAGACGGGGCGGGGAGATGAGGGGCGGGCAGGAACGCGGCTCCTCCTCGGGACAAGGCGGCCCCACGGCTTCCTCCTTCACCCGGAATAACCCCCGCCGCTGAGCGGTGCGAGGGGGGAATCGAACCCGCGACTCACCAGGAGCAGGGGTCCCGCAGCACCGGCCCCGCTAAAGCAGCCCGGTTGGGGGCGTGGCTAGGGCGCGAGGGGGCGTGGCTAGCTTGACCGCCCCGCCCCGCTGCGGAGTGTGCTGGGAGCGGAAGCGGCGGCCGCGTTGAAGCCAGGAGGGTGGCATGGCGGCGGCCGGCAAGAGGTGAGGGACGGCGGGAGGGCTGGACCAGGCCGGCCTCGGGGCTATGGGGAGCTCCATAGGGTGCTGCGGTACCGGCGGGAGCTACTTAGGGTGCCCCGGCACCGGTGAGGCCTGTCAGCGGCTCTTCACCCCCGCGCTGCCTGCGCCAGGGCTGGCCTGAGCGGGCAGGCCCCCTGAGTACCCCCTTCTCTCCTCAGGAGCCTGGCGGAGCTGAGCGTGGACGAGTTTCTCGCTGCTGGGTCCGAGTCGGAGCCTGACGGTGCTTGGGAGGAGGAAGAGGAGGAGGAAGAGGAAGCCAGGCCCGGTAAAGGGGCTGCGGCGAAGCGGCGGCTGAATGGGAAGGCGAGGCCGGTGGGAGAGGCCCGGCCGGCTCCGAGGTGAGGCGCGGTGCAGCCCAAAGCGCTCATCGGCTGCTCGGCTGGGTGCGCTTCTCGGTATTGCCTCGTTTATAAGCAGGGAGTTCGTGCTATCTACCATAGAATGGGCTGGTTCTGGAGCAAGGGAATGACCATGGTGGGGTTATGAGGTACAAGATAGTCGGGTTTTCTGTTGTACCTAGGTCAGTTCAGTAACTGCAGTGAAGAACCGCTTATATGTGCTTTTAATCTTTCACAGGATATATTGGACTCGGGCAAAGCTTACTTTAGTTTTCCCCAGTTTGTGTGTATTTGCTCTAACCGAAGGACTTTGGGGTATCTGCAAGATATAAAATGAAGAAGTAATTCTTAAGCACTGATAATCATTATTAGAAGCCAAAGCAATTCTTTAATGCTGGATTGGATTTTATGAAGCTTTCATTGTCAGGTTTCTCTGGCAGTATCTTTTGGTATTCTTTATAAAGCCTATGAGGGTAATTCAGGGAAATTGAGAATTGATGTTTTGCTTTCATGCCCTGTGATCTGTATTTCAATATACTTGTTATGAATAGTTTAGTGCTGCATTAAGATAACCTTTCACAAGTCCTCTAGAGCAGGGATACAGAGCTGTGGCACAGCCCTAATCAGCCCTCAAATCAGCCCCAGGTGTGCTTTAGTGCTCAGGAGTTGCTTGTTCCTCTTGCAGCAGCAGCCAAAGTGTGAGCAGTGAATAAATGCCTGTTAATTGTTATCCACCAGGAAGAAGGGAAAAGCATCTGAACACAAAGACCAGCTCTCCCGGCTGAAGGACAAAGATCCTGAGTTTTATAAGTTCTTGGAGGAAAACGATCGCTCGTTGCTGAATTTTGATGCCTCGGACAGCTCTGATGAAGAGGAGGAGAGGGTGCACGTACCACCTGATAAACTGGAGGTACTAGGCTCTATTTGGAGTGCTGAAACCAAGTGTTTCAATTACTTGTTAAATAGGTGAAGTTCAGTGCAAGGCTGAAGTATATTTAGGCTGATAAGGGCACAGAGGGTTGGGCTTCCCCAATGATCATTTGCAAGTGTGCAGGTTTGTAATTAGAAATCAGCTGTGCAGGAGTTTAATGATTGTCAAAGCAGAGCCTTAGAGTGTGTTTTCTCTCTGGCTTTTGCTTTGTGTCACCTTTCCCAATGAGAGTTTGTTTTGCCTTAAGTGATATGGTTTCTCCTTCATGTTTTATGTTATTGCATGTTGTATTTATGTAGCAGAGCTCTAATTTCATTACTGCCTTATAAAAAGTGCTGATAACAGCATCAATAAACCCCACTGCTGCCTTCCTCTTCAGTAGCTACTCAGTATAAGAGGTGCTGCCAGAAACATGTGTGTTTTCTGTTTTGCTGTTAACTCCTCTAGGTAGCAAGTGATGAAGAAGATGAAGATGATGAACAACAGGCGAAAGTCAAACAGAAAAGAGCTTCTTTTATCCCTGTGAGCTTGAAAATGGTTGAAGAATGGAAAAGAGCTGCAGAGGTGAGCAGGGAGTTCTCCTTTAAACACTCTTCCACACTTGTTGCTGCCTCTAAAAGATCAAACTCTATTTGTTCATCTTTCACAAAAACCTATAGAGAAAATGTATGTCCTTATGTAGGTCTTATTCCTAGAGCTCTAGTTACCTCAGCATGACTTCTCTTTGCCTTGGGCTGCAAGGTTAGAGTGTGTGCACTCCATTTGAGGGAGACTTGTGTGCCTCAGAAGGGGTCAGAATGGTTAACTGTGGATTTTATATCCTCTTAGAAGCATTGTGCCTTTGGCAGCTCTAGGAACTCTTTGTAGTCACATTTTTAGTGATGAAATGGCTTGCTGCTTCTGCCTAAGAGGGTGAGGCAAAGGTCAGATTGGATAATTGCTTCCAGCTGATTAATTGCTTCTCAACCACCACCCAGTTAAAACCCCTAAATGAGCACAGGTGGAGGCCACTAGCACTCATTAACTCTGCCTTTACACCCTTTTAGGTGCAGCCATCTTTGCAGTCCAACGTACAATGAATTCCCAGTACTCCATCCCAGTGAAGTGCTTCAGAGCACTGCTTACCTTTCCCCTCAGCTAATCCTTTCTTTCTTTCCCCAGAGAAACCTAACACCAAAAGTATTCCATGCAATCACTCAAGCCTTTAAAGCAGCTGTAGCAACCACCAAAGGAGATGATGGTGGGGCTGATCCCAGCAAGTTTCAAGTCACTGATGCTGCAGGTGAGTTGGTCACCATACTACTACTGTGAGAGAGGGAAGTCATTTGATAGGGAAGGTTTAGCTGTTGGAAGAGAGTGGGGATAAGTACTGGCAGGAGTTAACTTACCCTTTCTAGGCTTCATTTCACATAAGTAGCTTATCTTCCTGGTGGTGTCTGTGCAGTGGTATCTCCTCTGGTGTCCCAGAGTGTAAGTGTACCTCTTGGTGTGCGTGCCTGGAGCAGCTGGGCTTGCAGGCTGCTGAGGAAAGTACCACTCTTCATTCACTAGGCTGCTTAGAGTGAAGGTGAAGCTAGGTACTATTTATATGCTTGTAGTACACAGGGGTTTTGGACAGCTTTTGCTGCAGCTTCTTGCTGTTCCCTCGTAGAACTAATCCAAGACTATTTTGAGTCTCATCAAATAGTGTTCTATAATCACACAGCAGTTCAGAGTTCAGCTGCATTATCAGATTCACGTTCCTCTTGCTGGGACTAAGTAGCTAAGTACTGCATGTCTAGATCTCCTCTTTAGGATTATCATACCTGTAGAACAACAGAGATGCAACTGCCAGTCTTAGCCCCCTTTTACATAAGCTCCAGGTTTTGCAGGCAGTCCTGGTTTAGACTCACAACAGCCTGACTGAGAGGGAAACATCTTTATTAGTGTCTTGGAGCTGCATATGCTGCAGCCCCACTTACTTTTACCACTAAATTAGCAGGTTCTTTCTCACTGTGTTTATCAGCCTGTTACTGTGTGCCATCTGGAACTGGCACTCTGGGGTGGGACTACTTATATCCACCTGCTCTCCTTAATTTCTTGCTCAGCATAGGGCTTTTTATATCTCTTTCATTGCTTTTGTTAAAATCTCTTTCTTTAACACAAGATATTACATAGAATTCACATGTTATCCATTTCTGTGACTATTTATTAAGAAATGCCTTTAATTTTCACTATGTTTTGGGGGAGATTGGTATTACAGACTCCTAATAATGAGTCAGGCTGCTTTTGTGCTTGGTGCTGTTCAGTCAGAGGGCAAAAAGATAGCTCCTGTGCCAGAAAGCTGTCCAGTTGTAATACTGTTGTTTAGATGAAGTCTAGGGTAAGCCAAACTGCTCTTCTATGGAAACTTGAGGAAATGGAGTAGTTCTGCTATGGGAATTACAAGCTTCAGTTCCTTCAGGAGCTCTTTTCAGATTGGGAATACATGGAAAATCATTTACAAATGCTTTACTGTCTTCTTTTAACCAGTGTTCAATGCCCTTGTCTCCTTCTGTATCCGGGACCTCTTCCATTACCTGCAGAAGCTGCTTTTTCCAAAACCCCCAAAGAATAAGCACAAGTAAGTCTGAGATTTGAGAACTGCAGGTGGGCTAAAGCTGCTTGGGGCTTTTGAGAACTACACCATAGCTGGAAGAGCTGCCTGTACTTAGACAGAGCATCACAAGTATGTGACTTGTTAATCCAAGGCTTTAGCAGCTATATTAAGTCCTTTCTCATCCCCTGGAGGGAACGCTGAGCTAAACTTTAGATTCCTTGTTGACAATGGTGCCTATTCTGAGAAGTAAATTGCAGTTCTTTGTGTAAATACCAGTCTGGTTTCTTCCCCAAGCATGACTAGGACAGACTGTGAATTTTGGGGTGGCCTTGAGGCACTACTTCATGAGTTACAGCAAATGTCTCACAGCTAGTTTGATCCCAAAATAGACTCCTGCTACAAGCCAGCTTGTTCTGTTCTCAGGCAGTGGCTGCAGGGTGCCTGACTAGAAGATAGCATCAGTGTGATTCAGGTTTGCACCAGACTTTCTGGTGTCGTAGCTCCCTGTGTCGCGCTTCCAGAGATGCTGGGAAGCTCTGAACTGAGTTTTCTCCTGCTTCAGGCAGTTTTCACAGGTTAGAAGTACTTCTGCTCACCCATGACAGTTGTTACTCCTTTAACTTCTTGCTTTGCAAGCAGTTGTTCTTGTTCACTGGCAATGTAGAGGCTTGAACTCCCTTTCTGATGCTGACATCTAATTTATTTGGGGTTCTTTTAAACCTAAACCCAACTCTTGCTCCTTTCCAGACTGATCCTCCCTTCCACCAGCCCACTTTGGAGCAAGCTGCGAGTGGATGTAAAAGTGTACCTTGGCTGTAGCATACAAGTAAGAAACTTCAGCATGGTAGTGTTACTGGGGTCACTGTGCATCACTGAGCTTCTATTCAGGATGTTTTGGAATGAGGCAGAAGGGCTTTTAGCAGTAAACAACACTGTTAGAAGGGGTCAGTTTTCCCTTTGGAAAGACAGTTAATCTAATTTGTGGGTAACTTTCTGGTTATCACAATACTGGGAACCTTGGGTATTAGTTTCTGTACCTTCTTGTGCAGTGGAGAATAAAGAAGACTGGCTGAGACTGCTGTGGGCAGAAGCAATCTCAGTGAGTCTAAAAGCCTTGGACATCTGATATTGTGTCTATAGAGTTCACTGTCTTGTTTTGGAAGTATTTGGTCTAAAGAAGTGGAGATCCAGAAGATGATTGAGTCAAAATAGGCAGCCTGTAAAGAAGGGCTGGGTTAATATTCTGGCACTTTCCTGTCTCAATTTGTCTGAAAACTTTTTATGTAGTGGGTTTTAAAGTAGGTTGCAGTGTTGTGCTCCTGTATTGTGCGTCTCCAGTTCAATTTTTGGCATTATGATCTTGCCACTTCTTGTAATAAATGTGAAGGATGTAATGTTCATAACCTCACACATGACATTTCCAAGTATGATTGTGTTCCATCCCACTGGGATACTCATCCATCTCAAGCTGCTCATGTGGTTCAGAGACAATGGATGGATTAGTTCTGAAGGAAATTTCCACCCCCAGTTAATTTTTTGGTTGCTTCATCATAATCCTCAAATTGGGAATATCAAGAACACAATAACATTTGAAGTACTCATTGTTCAGGAGCTGAAGGAAGGGCATAAAGGAAGAACACGCTGATGTTTTAGCTGTAAGCTGGCAGAATGACTTAGCAGAAAGAGCATTTGTGGTGCCTCTTGCCAGCAGCAGGAGATTGCAGTAGAAGAGGAAAAGCTGGCAATGCAGTCCTGGTGAAGTATCCCTGGTCCTGTGCTTGCTTCCAAATCCCCTTTGTCCCAGGCTTCACTACAGTGTTCTTCTAGCACAATATCTTCTTTCCTTTTAGTATGTGAGGGACTTTGCAGAGGAGACCTGCTCAGTCCCGAACCTTTGCAGTGCAAGGAGGAGAATGAGGAGGAAAGTTTAAAGTAGAAGAAATGCCTCTGCTTCCAGTAACTGGGATTGGAGGCAAGAAGGGGCACTGCATCAGGCATAATCTGTCTCAGATTGAAGTGACTTTGAGTCACTTCATCTTCACATTAAAACTGCAAACATTCCAGTATTCTAGCTTCCTATGAAAGAAATCCTGGTGAAATCCAGTAAATTCTCAAGTTCAGGTGGCCTGTTTCCAAGCCTTGTGTAGATTGAGGGTGTCTTCATCGTGCTTTGACTGTAGTGAGACAGCACTGGTGTCCTGCCATCTGTAAGATGTCTTAAACTGCTTTTGCAGTGTACACAAGTGAGGTTTTATGTGATGAGCTCAGGTGCCATTAACCATCCAGGTCCAGTAGCCTGAGCTCACATTTGCCAGGATGATGTACTTTCAGGAGTGTTATTTAACCCATCACATGTTACCTGATACAGCTTTTGTGAGTTTGCTTGAGCTTCTTCCTATGGAAGGCTGGTATTCCAGTCCTTTATTAACACAGAAATACTTGGAAACAGCTTAATGGTAAGAGAACAGGTGATGGGGACTGCGTGCTAAATGGAATCATGTTTTCTTTTCCCTCCATAGCTCCTGTCTTGTTTAACAGAAGCCTCAGTTGGTGCAGCAGTCCTTCAGCATGTCAATTCCATAGTGCCTTACTTTTTGTCCTTTCCAAAGCAGTGCCGTGCACTTCTCAAGGTAAGGTGATGTCCTCAGTGTCATTTGGATCCAAGTTACTTCCTTAACCCTGTCTGATGAGCCTCTCGTGGGATTTGGGATGTATCCCATGACACCTCAGTTGTTTGTACTCCTCTTCCCTTGCTTTTCTTCTGGTTCTGGAAAGGATTCCTGCTTCTTTTGTGTCACCTTTTCTAAGTGTCATGAAGTGCTGTCACCCTGAGGTGAGTGGGCATGTAGCTCTGTGTGTAGCTACTACTAATCCCTATGCCAGGTGACACGGAGGTGTTCAGGGGAAGCTGTCTGCTTCCTCAGGCAGATGGAGTAATGTGTGCTGAGTGTGTGTGTACGTCTGTGATACTATTTCCCTCTCCAGAGCTGGGGGTGGAATATATTTGCAGCAACTTAGTCACAACTGCTGAGCACTTAAGAAAAACAAAGGGGGTGTGGAAGAGGGCAACAGGGTGGCATTTAAATGGAAAGCTTCAACACAGCATTTAAATGAGGCTGGGAACCCTTTGGTGATAAAGATGACTTCTATACAGTGATGGGAGGCTGGTACACCTCATAGCTGGAGGTGTAGCAGTCTGCTACTGCTACAATAGGGAGTTTAGAGTAGGCTTTTTCAGCCCTGTGATTGGAATCTTTCTGATTTCCTGTAGAGTTATTACTATAGATAACTAGTTTTTGAGACACTAGCCATCATTGTGGTCCTGCTGTAGCAGATACTTCCTGACAGGGCCTGACACATCCAAGTCAATCTATGCTCTGAACAAGTAAATGCAGGCAGGCCTGGGAAGAACAAAACCTATTCACTTGCTTCTCAAGAAGCTGAGAGGAGAGACCAATATACAATTGCTTTATGCAATGCAGAGATGCATAAAACTCTGATTAATGAATGTACATGTCAGTGGTGGGCTATCTGTTGGTCCAGACCTCTACATAAACTAACTTACCCTTCTGCAGCTGGTGTGGGTGTTTTTATGCTGCACTGGGTGCTCATCGTCATGCCTGTACCAGTGACTAAGGATATGGCTCATCAGAAGTGCTGCCTTACGCAGGTCCTGTCTCCAAACCCTACTGTTCTGTTGCTTGAATTAATACAGTGAAGGCCTAGGGAACTGGAATTAAGTCAGAACTGTCACAAGGAGATGTATCTTGGGAATTGCAACCTATTTGCCTGGAGGGGAGAAGCATTGATAAATTCAGGACTCAAACCTGGTGTCCGCTCTCCAGAGACAAATACATTTTTAATAGCATTCTTTGAGGAACTGGAATTTGGTGTTCAGGGTAACTGTTGTTGTATTCTGCAGAATGCAGTGTAAGACCTCAAACTCACTCTTTTAGTTGGGCTGGAAGATGTACTGGCCAAATGTGTAATGCAGCGTGGTGTTGCTCTTGGGGATGGTGAGGAAGATTTGGAAAGCCCAGGAGATCCTCCCATGCACAGGCTGGTGGTGCCTGTGCCCAGCAGCTCAACTGTGTATTAAGGCCCCTGAATAAGAGTACACTTGTTTTTGACATGCTGCTTTTGGACAGTTTCCTTTATTGCTTATGGAAATGTCAACCTTGCCTTTTGTGTGGTCTCACAGCTAGAGTGTGAGGACAGAATGGCTGCCAGTGCTGTGGCTGATGCTGTGACAATACAGCCTGCCATCTTTGTGTCATCTTCCTCCTCACTTGCTTCTATGGTGTGAAGGAGGGAAGCTCAGGCCTGTCTGTAACCAGGAAGGGGCTCTTTATTCCTTCACTTACCTGAGTCTTTTTATGTGTTCCAGCAAGCAATTAATTTGTGGAGCACAGGGGAGGAAACAGTGAGAGTCCTGGCCTTCCTTGTGCTGAACAAGATCTGCCGCTACAAGAAAGAGCTGTACTTGAGTCCTTTGCTCAAGGTAAGGCTGGTACTTTCTGTACTCTGCAGCTTTTCTTTCTCTTGTTACATGCAAAGACCTTAGGTAGGGCAGGTAGGGCAGCTGCTGGGAATGATGCTGGCTACCTCCAGAAAATCAAACAGGGAAGAACACAGCAATATCCTGCTTCCTACTACTGTCCTTCCTGCTGGAGGCATTTAGAGTCGTAGCAGGGAAGGCCACTGGTACTCATCTATCTACTGGATAAGTACTCATCTTCAAACTTGAGGGCTTTCCTGAAGTGCTCACACACTACTTGGAGCTACTGAGCTGCTCTGATCTTTCAGCTAATAGCTGAGGTTGCCAAGTGTAGTTTGCTTAGATACCACTGTTACAGAAAGAGGACTGTGACCAGCCTTACACATGTATGGCTCAAAGCCATCCTACAGTTCTCCTTGCAGAGAAACAATGGTATGGGCAGCTCCAAGCTCTGCTAAACAGACTCTTTCTCATTTTCCCTGAAGAAACAGCAGGCTGGATTGTTATTTCCCCATATTCCTTTGAGATGACCTGTAAAAGGAACAGTTCACCCCTGGTTTGGACATACCTGGGTGAGATATGCTAGTGAAAGAATGGTTTTGTTCTGTTTTATATGGTTGTAATCTTGTCCTCTTTTCTGCACAGCAAATGTACATTGCCTTTGTGAAGAATTCCAGATTCACCTCTCCCAATGTCCTGCCCATGATCAACTTCATGCAACGCACACTGACAGAGATGTATGCCTTGGACACACACACCTCTTACCAACATGCCTTCATCTATATCCGGCAGCTCGCCATTCACCTGCGCAGTGCAATGACCATAAAGAAGAAGGTGGGTACACATCAGTGTGGAAGGAATGTATCTGCCTATGCTAGGGACTGGGAGCTTCAGAGACCACCTTGTAGTTTGTGTTATTTCAGCAAGGATGGAGAGAAAAGGTACCTGCAGGGTGGGAGTCACTTTTCCCTCCCTAGTTTATATTTGTGGTGCACTTCCCATCTTCTGCCTTGGACACTCTTTTTCCACTCTGAAGCTGCTGTTTACAGCCTGTGTCACAAAACCTGAAGGTAAAGAAGATTAGGAACCACCCTGGTGTGTGCATCTTTGCAGTGAAGTCCATACTATTTAAAGGACTTAATTGAACAAAGCAGCTCAGACCTTTTGGGAGCAGCCCTGATTTCAGCCACCTCCAGTCTGACCTTGGAAATCTGAGTGGGATTGCTAATCCTGGCTTTATTCATGTTTAGCAAAACAGACCCCTATGGATTAATTGTTTAGCTGCTCCCAAACATGGCAGGATTGGTGACCACTTAAATCTCTTGGCTATTCAGACATGGGGATAAATGAGCAGAGATAAATGAAGTCTGGGCTGCATATGCCCTAATTGGATTGCATTGGCTTCTTACACCCTGAATTCTGGCCCAGACAAGAACTAAATCCAGTGGATTTCACAGCTGGGGTGGGTTATAGGAACTGGAAATGACAACTACACAAATCCCAGCAGTAAGCCAATTTAAACTGAGCAGTAGGTGGCTGTGGGGAGTGATTACAAAAGCAGATTGTACCTGTGTTCTATGCAGGAGAAGCTGAGAACAGAGCTGCTTAGTACCAAAGGTACCTTAGTGACCTGGTGAGAGCTGGGAGTGCTCTACCGTTTCCAGCTGCAGCTGCTGCATAACCAAAGGAGTTTTGAGTGCAGAGAGGGGAAATACAGATGAATTCAGATGAGTTTCTTGCTATCTTGAACCTGTACTCTGGCATTACAGACCCTTTTTCTCCCCTCTCTGGTCTGCAGAGGCCAGAAGACAACTTGCAAGGGTGTTTGAGGTTCCAGCTTTCCTACCTGTGGGAGACCAGGGACTGTGGGTAAATGGAACAGTTAAAGTTTTCCTAATGCTTGGCTGCATCCCACCAGCTGCTGTGAGCTGGGTTATTAAATCACCCTTCTCAAATGAGCCAGACTTGTAAAGAAAAGCAGAGTGTATGTTGCTCATTACTTCCTTCAAGGCACTAACTAGAACCAAGTCATAATGCTGCCAGTGCAGCATCTGAACTTGCCTGGGTGGTGGCTCAGCCACTAGCATCAGAGACAGCTAAAATGTTAGTTATTCCTCTCTAAACAGTGTCCTCTTGGGGAATGCTGGATAGAATGAGACTGCAGCGAAACCAGTGAGCTCCTCTCCAATGCCACATCTTCAAGTTTGTGCCTGTGTTCTTCCCTTTCCTGCAGGAGAACTTCCAGTCTGTGTATAACTGGCAGTATATCCACTGCCTGTACTTCTGGTGCCGGGCTCTCAGCACGATCTACCCCAGTGAGGTCATGGAGCCATTGATCTACCCTTTGACACAGGTCATCATTGGCTGCATAAAGTAAGTAGGAGTTTTGTCTTTTGGCTACCTCTTGCTTGAGGTAGCAGAGCAGTTACTAAGGGGTGTTACTGTTGCATGATTTGGATTTAGCCTTGCGTTGTAAGGAACTGAGATCTGCTTCTGAAGCGTTCCAGCTGAAGATGTGTTGTGAGCATCTATGTTTAGGTGGTGAGGAAGTTGTGGTGTAGGTTACTCTTTCCTAGGCTAAATTCTCTGTATAATAGAAGTTGAACAGCCTGCACACAGTGGCAAAGAGAATGTCCTGACTTGCCTCAGAACCCAACAGTGGCAAAGAACAGAATCAAGTCCTCATCTCTGACTCTGTAAATACAGTTAGAAGATGCATTTTCTGTGCCTGTTTGTTAGAATTTGAAGAACAAGGACAAGTTCATTGGTTTTAATGTCTCTGCTGAGAATTTGTCTCTTTTCCCATCAGTTTATATATAAATTCATATGCTTTGAAATGGCATTGAGGGAATTTCTGCATCTCTGGTGATCTCTGAAATCCTGTTAGCTCTGTTAACCAGATTCTCAGCTTTAAAGCACCACCCCCAGCCTTGAAAACCTCCCAAGTGGTGATGAGGATAAGCAGATTTAAATGATCTTTAGAGTATGCTTATATCCCCCTTCTCATCCCCCATGTGGCCAGGCTGCTTCCCACTGCTCTCGTAGAGCTTTAGTTGTCTTGCAGACAAACCTAGGCAGTTTTCTACCTGGCCAAGTGAATAAATCAGCTATGTGGGGCCGAGGGGAGGTGAATTGGGTGTATCTCAGCAAGTAGAATTGTTTAGCATATGTGATGGGCAGGGCTGAAGGACAGTTACTGTCTGACAAGGCTTTAAAGACCTAGGAACCCAACAGATGGATTCTAGGATTGGGAAAATAGAAGTAGATCCCACCCTGGCTTCCTTACTGAGCCAAACCAATGTCCAGGATATAAAAAGGGTGGCTCCTTCCTGTACATAGGCAACTGTTTTCAGTGCTGTGCAAACTGGGACTAGCAAGTGTGTCTCTGTGCCCCATCCCCTGATGTGGATAGATGTGTAGCAACTGAGTAGGGTGGAAAAACTTGGGTTGTTCCTATTTGAGGTGAGAGGATACAATAATCTAGCCTGCAGATCAAGGCATTTCCTTTTCATGGGCTGCTCTGTGTGTTTCTGGAAGGCCCATTTAGGGGGGTGCATCTGCTTGGGGGCTGCTTTGTATCTGGCTGCTACCAGCAGGTTTCCTAGTGGAGATGGCTTCAATGACCCCTCCCTTTGTGTCTCTGGGCTGCTGAGCTTTGAGGATGCTGTGTAACATCTGGAATAGCTTCTTGCACATCTGCTCCTGATGTGTAGTGCTCTGGGGTGCATCCAAAGGGTGATAGTGCTGGAAGGCTCCCCTTCCCCAGTGCCTGTTGTACCGGGAGGTGGCGCCTGGCTCCAGCACAAGGGCTGGGCAGGGTGTCTGTCTGTCTATCCGTGGGACTGATCAGCTCTTGGCCTCTTACAGGAGTGGAATGGGGTGAAACCACCATCCATCACAGGCTTTTTGCTCTAGGCAAGGACCAGGGCAGAACTGAAGTGATTTAAGAAGTTAACTAGTAGAAGGCTGCCTGCTAAAATCAGAACTAGCTCCCTCATTTTCCTGCTCCTTCTTGCTTCCAAGCATCTAAAATGTATTTAAACTACTTTCAATAATACATACTTCTGAAATAGACCCCATATGTGTCTGGAAGTTACCTGTGCTCAAGATATGCTCCAAGAAAGTTGGACTGCTGAATGGAGAAGTGCTGAAATTAATGGTGTCTGACTTTTGGGATGCTGGGATGGGCCTCATTGCTGAGTTTGCTCATGGAATTGCCATGGAGTAATGAGTGATGCTGTTTTCAAACAGCTGAAGGGTTGCAGTTAGTTTGACCCATGGGGGGGTGGTGTAGCTATTGCAGAGATCACACAACATGGATATTTCCCCTTCCTTGCTTTGCTTTGTGCTTTTCTGTCTCCATACTCCGTAAGTCCCTCCTTTAGATCTATGTGCTTGCATTTGAATTGATAGTTGGGGTTTCTTTGCAGCGGAGTTGTCATAGAAGCTCCTGTTCTGATATCCCTTTTCCCCTCATCCTATAAAGTGGTTTTCTGACCATGTCTACATGGATTTCTACCTTGCTCCCAGCCTGAGCTATAGAAATGAAGTTCCTCCCTGGCTTACAGTTAAATGAGGATTTTTGGTGCCTGTTAAGGGTTAGTTTCTAGCCTCTCAGCACATACAGGGCAAGGCACAGCCTCCGTGGAGAACCAAACACAACCTTGGTGTCCCTGAGCAGCTTCCCTTGGTGACCTTTCCTCGTTGGGGGGGAGGCTGATGTTGAAAGGAGCTTCCCCAGCAGAGCTGGGACCCAGCTGTGCTTTGTATTCTCTGTGCATGCAGCTATTGGGAAGCGGGGCAGGTTGTTGCATCCCTGCGTGCACTAAAATTAATGGTCTTGGTTTACAGTAAATCCATACCCTTAACAGGTTTATTCCTCGATCAATTAATTCCTGGGAATGGCTTTCGTCATCTCCACTGGTGTCAGAGCAGGGGTGCAAAGCAGATTTATTCCTGTAATGGATCCAATGATAATTATTTCACTATTTGGAGCTGGGGAGATGTAGGTGATTTATGGTGCCTGCTCAAGCATCTTCTCTTTGCCCTCCTGGAACTGTGGGGTTTGGGTTGTTTGAAATAGTCCTGGTTAATGCAGGAGCCATCCATGTTTTCAGGTACAGGTCATTCAGAGTGAGAGGTTTCCAGAGGGATACAGGAATGAAGTCTGTGTTCTCTGATTGATGTGGTGCTGGGGGAGCTGACCCTTCTCAAGCCCAACCTTACAAATGGCGTTTGCTCTACTTCTCTCAGTACCTGAGTGCATAAGCATTGGAAGCGGGGGTCAAAGGAAGTCTGGCCTTTTCCCCTCCATGCTCATTACTGGCTGTTCAAATGTACATCTTGCTGCTCTGAAGGAGATGGGAATAGCTCTGGATTGGAGAGCTGAAGAGATTTGGCTGTGAGAGGTCACTCTCATTCCCATTCTGTCCTTTCTGGTCTTGCTAGTCCAGCTTCTGCCTCAGCAACATCCCACACTAAGGGGTATGCTCAGGTCACAGCATGAACACTGGATACACAGAGGGTACAGAGCCTGAAATGGGAAGCATATTCCTCCTTGTAGTCCCTCTGGTATGCTGGGGGAGCCCTTTTCTTGGTTAAACTTGCTGCTTTAGATTGCCAGTTTACTGCTGGTTCCTACCACTTTTATTGCCTACCAACCTGTGCTGGGAACATGAGAGCTGCAAGTGGTGAACAGCATCAGTGATAAACTTCATCTGCAAAGCTCTTGTAGCACTTTCTCCCAGCAGAAGCTGGAAACTTAGTGCTGTGGTTGCAGGAATGTGTGTTAGTGTTATAGCTTTAATGTGTGAATCCTGTTTCTAACTATGGGATAGCTTCAACAGCTCAGATTGCTGTGCAATACTAGCGCTGTCTGTCTCTTGGAGAGTAGGAAAAGCTCTCAAGTGTCATTGAAGGCTGCAGGTGTAAATTTGGCCTAATATCTATCTCTCTCCCTCTAGGCTGGTACCAACATCTCGGTTCTACCCCCTGCGCATGCACTGCATCCGTGCACTTACACTGTTGTCTGAGAACACCAGGACCTTCATCCCAGTGTTGCCATTTATCCTGGAGGTTAGTGCTTCCTGCAGTCCTAATAACAACTGCTACCTGCTCAGCACATTCATTCACTGTAACTACCAACAGCTCCTAAGTTGCTCAATTCCCTTTCAAACAGCATCAGACAAGGATGTATTGTTTGGTTAGCAAATAGAATTAAGCCTTTATTGGCCTGTGAGCAGAGAGTATCTAAGATCAGGTGGGCCCAAAAATGCATTCTAAGGTGGTTTAAAGCAGCTGAGTAGGCGGTGGGTTTGCCAAAGAGGTTCAGAGGCTCAACTGGTTGCAGTAAATCCCCAGTTACTTACTTGATGCTGCTGGTGTGTTCATATCTTAGCAAGAAGGATTTCTACCTGCAGGGAAAGGGAAAGGAACCCACAAGGGTCTTAGCAACTTTGCTGCCATGAGAAGGCGGTGCAGAAGTGGTGCAGCCAAATTTCACTGAAGAAGCATGAACAAAGCAGGCTGAGGGATGCAGAAGCCCCAGTAAGTTGGCATGAGGCTGGACACTGAAGAGGAGGAGGGAGACTTCCATAATAAATGACCTGAGTCAGCCAAGCTCATTCCTAATCAAATTCTGTTGAAGCAAAAGGCTTTTGTGGTTTCGTGTTGTTGTAAACGTCCTTTGCAAACCACATCCTCTGAGCCTATGGAAGGCAGTGGTGTTTATAAATCTGCTCTCCTGCCTCCTCTGTTGCTCCTTGGCCCTGCCCTGTGTGGCTTTGCCATTTGCCTGCTTCCTTCCTCTCCTTCATGCATGTTTGACACCCTGCCAACCAGATCTAGTGATAGCAGCAGCTCCCCTTTGGGGCAGTGGAGCTTGGGGCAAGGATGCTTTTTGCACTTTAGTGCTTTGAGAGATAAAACCTTTTTCCCCTCGGGGCCTTTCCCCTGCTCTTTGCCTTCTGGCCTCAACACCTCTGCTCTAATCTGTGTGTCAGGCCCCAGCCAGACGTTACCACACTGCACACTGAGCTTCCGCCCAGCTTCCACATCCCGACCACATCCGATCCTGCTGTGTGAGGCACTGCTCAGTTTAGCTTGTCCAGGTGCTGGTGACAAGGGAGAGATGGGGGCAGGGTAAATGTGTGCATGTGTGTTGCTTGCATGCTCTTTCACATTGCTTTATCAGTTATTTGCTTCAGTTTCTGTAACCTAAGAGGAATGGGATGATGCTAAACTCAAACCTCCCAGCCACTGTCAGCTTTTCCCTTCTTCCTGCCTATCTTCTGCAAGGGATCCCTCTGACATTCTGTGGAGTTACCAGGAGCATTCAGGGCTATTCTCTTTGTACTTTCATCTCTTCCCAATTCTTTCCTGTCTGTTGCAATGGTGTCTGAGCTCTCTTACAACCCTTAGTGTGTCTCCATAAGCTGTCTCCAGGCAGGTGTATTCCAGCTGTGTGGATGAGGTGGTAGGAAGCTTTAGCACACAAAGGTGAAGTGACCTTCCCAAAGTCCCAAGGTGGCTGTGGTGATGCTGGAAGGAGAATCTGCATCCTGATGCCCAGCCACAGAGCTTTAACTGTGAGCCTGTTTCTACCAGCTTACAAATTCAGCAGTGACTTAGTCAATGGACATTCGTCCTATGCCACATCATGTCATGAAACAAAATCCATTTAAAGCCCGTTATCCAAACCATTATGAGATTCAAGGATCTGATCAGTGTTTTGGTTCTAAGCAGAAGTAAACTTGAGGGGCATGACTGGGGTCTGGGGAGCAGAATGAAGCCTTCCCAGCATAACGTATGCTCTATTTGATAGGAAGGAAGAAAGGCTGCTCTGTCACCATTGCAGTTGAATCCAAGTGCAGTAAAAGAATAGCTGTTGAGTTTGTGACCCTCTATTTTGTGCCCTTTTTAGATAGGGCTTTACATGGCTGTAGAGTGTAGAGTCTATGTGCAAGAAGTGACTGTAACTGTTTCCCTTCCCCCTCCCCATCAAGCAAACCCAGGCCTTGCTACCTCTTGTCTCAGCCCTGTCGCTGCTGTGCTTCCCAGAGACAGCAAATTGAATGTCTGTACAATTCCCATAGGCACAGGAATTCCCCAAGCCCCTGCCAGTAGCAATGAGAGCTGCCTGCCTGATGCATCTTGACAAGGGCTGATGCTCCCCTCTGACTCTGCTTTCCAGGATGGAGCAGAAGCAGCTAAAATGACATCTTAGGAGGAGGTGGCTTGGGAGAGGGTGTAAAGCAGGCTTTATTCTTGCACTGTTACTACCCTTGAAGAGCCTGTGAGATACCAGCTCTGCTTTTCCCCATCACTTCAATTCCTGTGTGACAGGCAGTAGTTTCTGCAGCAGGAAGGCTGGTGGCTCATCTACTGGAAGGTGGATAAAGAAGGTGGAAATCTCTCCCCAGGCACACTTCACACACCAATTTAAAGCTGGCTTCCCTGGGGAGGGATGGGGAGAGCAGGTTAACCCTGATGTGCTTAGAGAGGCAGGAGTGTTTCATTTTGACACTTGAATGGCTTGGGTCATGCAGCTTGCTCCTGAGTCCTCAGGGGCTTGGAGTGCAACATCAAGTGGGTTGTGTCAGAGGAGCTGGTGTGAAGGTTGCACTTGGAGAACTGATAATGCTGGAGCTTGTCCTACATTTAGCACCAATCTGAAATGAGTTTTCTACAACAGATGGGCTCTTTGCCCCCTTTAAAAGGGAGGCAGAACTGGAAGTTGAGACAGAGCAAGCTCAGCCGCTGCTCCAACTGAAGATGGATCTTTCCTTTCCCTCGTTCTTGTCCCTCCACCATTACTTTGCAGCTCTTAAATTCTGGATTACAGCCCTGCAGGTACCAGGGGTTGTTTGAGTGAAATCATGCCTGACCAAGCTAATAGACTTCAGTGAAGAGATGATGGGCTCAGTGGATGAGGGGAGAGCAGTGGATGTTGTTTATCTCCCCTTTATCAAGGCTTTGGATACCATCTCCCATAGCTTCCTCACAGACAAGCTGATGAATTGCAGGCTAGATAAGCAAGCTCTAAGGTGTATTGACAGCCAGCTGATCTTCCAAGGCTTATGCTGTGATCAGGGGCATGAAATCTAGCTAGAGGCTAGTGATGTACACTGGAAATGGATACTGGAGCTGATAGTGGTTATCATATTCACTGATGGCTCAAATGGTGGGGCAGAGTGGCACCATCAGCAACCTTGCACATGACATGAAGCTGAGAGGAGGCTGTGTTAGAGCTTTGACAGCAGTTTGATTGTGGTCTTTCTCCTCTGCTGAGCATTAGTGAGCCCACAGCTGCAGTGCTATCTCCAGTTCAAGGGGTGAGAAACATGAGCATATGGGAGTAAGTCTGATAAAGAGCCACAGAGATGAAGGGAATGGAGCATCCTTTCATGAGAGGAAACACTGCAGGAGTTGGGACTGTTCAGCCTCAAGAAGATGAAGATCAGGGATGAAGGTCCCTGAGCACTGGCACTGGTTGTCCAAGGAGGTTGTGGAGTCTCCATCCTTGGGGATGCTCAGACACAATCTGGACATGGTCCTGGGCAGCTGGCTCTATGTGGTCCTGCTTGAGCAAGGCACAAGATGACTTCCAGAGCTCTCTTTCAACCTCAGTCATTCTGTGAATAAAGAGATTTGAAGCCAGATTTCTCTCAATGGCAGTTAGTACTGAGAGGCAATAAGCAGAAACTGAAATACAGGAGGGGGGGAAAACAACCCCAAAACCCACCCCCCAAAAAAACACCAACAGTTTTATAGGATGAGGCTAGAACAGGCTGCATAAATCAGTGTCTCTCCTTGGAGATACTCAAGATATGAGTAGAAGGTTGATGCCAGGCCTCAGGGAGAGCCGCAGGCAGGCCCAGCAGAGCCCTGGATCCTGCTGTGAGCTGGCCTGGGGCAGCCAGCTTTGGGTTGATCAAAGGAGATGCCAGAAGGCTTTTGCTAGAGCCTGAGGGAAAGAGATGAGGGTTGGATGTGGTGGAACAGTGTGAGTGCTGTGGGTGCAGAGCTGGGGCTCTGGTTTGCACTCTGCCAGTATAAACTGTATGTGAGCACCCTTCTCACTAGCCACGTGGAAGTCATCTGTGAGCTTGAGCTTGCCAAAAAGCCTTCCCCTTCCTGCCTATATTGCCCTGTCCTTTCCTCTGTGGTTATCACTTCAGCCAAATTGTTGCCTTTTGCTATTTTCTGGCCTTCTAGTCCCTCATTACCACCTTTCCACCCTGCTCCAGCATTCCTAGACATCAGTTACCCTCTGCTGCATAGTCTGGAGATGGGAACCACATTTTCCCCTTATCCCACACATCCTGACTGGGGCCTGGGAGAGTTTCAAACCCTCTGGTTGTGTTTCCCCCCTTGCCTAGAGGCATCCTGTGGGGCCTGATGCCTTTTGCTTTAATGTGCCTGACCTTTGGGATCAATACTGGTGTTTTGGCCAAAGAAATAACCGTGCATAACAAGGTTTATAGCATCGATTCCCAGGCCTGGTGCTCTTTGTTTTCTCAAGCCACCAGGTTTGTGTCCCCCCCCCCCTTCCAAATAATCTGGATTGACAAATAAAATGTATAGAAATCAATAGTTGTCTGCATGCTTTTCTGCCCTGGGGGCACTGGGGTGACCTGAACACCCTCACCTCAGCCTCTAGCAATCAGTGTGCTGCATCCTCACCTTGCTGGGTGCTTGGGGGCTGATGATGAATGTCTTGCTGCTGCAGAGAGGGAAGGGAAATTATTTCCTGCTTAGGAGTGCAATTTATAAGCTTTGGGGACAGGGATAGAGAAGCTTTGTGCTGCTTTTGAGGTGCTCCAAAGTATAGGTGAGCAGGATATGCTCCTTTGACATCTCCCTTGCTTGCTGCTTGTCCCCTGATGGGTGTCTCTGGGAAGCTGCCCCACATCAAGCTGGTTTTACTGCTCTTACCATCTTTCTCCTGTGGTCTGCCTCTATCAGCATAGGAAAGAGCATCTTTCTTATCTTTTGTTCCTTCCTGTATCACAGCTTCGGAGGAAGAACAGCACAGCACACAAGGGTTATTGGGGTAACAGTACCCTGTTGCCTACCCAGGGTAGAAGGACCAAGGCACATTGTGGCTTTAGCTGATTCCAGCTGAATATCACTTCCCTATGTGCCAAATGTAGCCTTGCAGGGAAATGAATGGAGATTCTCATTAATTCATGTTACTCCTTCCCCAGTGAAGTTGGGAAACTCTTCCCAAAAAGGCGTAAGGAAAGGGCTTTCCTAGTTCTTGGTCTCAATTCCAATTTGTTAAGTTTCAAGGCAATAATGGCTCTTCTGAATTAAAGCCAAGCTTGAGAGCCACACACATGTAACCTTCCTCTCTGTTTTCTTCTTTCTACTATGTCAGCTTCATACCTTCATATTTCTTTCCCCAGCCATTATCATTAAGCTCTGGAAGAGCACAAAAGCAAAGGTTCAGGTCTGCCTTTTGCCTAAGCATCCATCTGAACCCCAGAGCTTGTGTGTGCTCATCACTTGGATGAGCAGGGTGCATGGACTTCTCTCAAACTCTGGGAAGGAGCCAGCATGTCACTTGCTATCAAATGAAGTGGCCATGGGGAATAATGTGCACTAATTCAAAGGCTATTGAGTTACAATTGGTACAAAGGACACCAATGGGAAATGGTTTACAATAAAAGCCTTGCCTGGTGAGGGGTGTTCATAGAATCAGAGAATGGTTTGGGCTGGAAAGGACCTTAAGATCATCCAGTGCCAACCCCCTGCTCTGGGCATGAATAGGACTTCCTGGTATCTGCTTCCTGGGGCAGTTATTTCAGTGACAATAAAAGGGTAATGGATTTGGTGTAAGCAACATTTAGTATTGCTTGTTCCTTAAGGGACAGCTCCAAAATGCACTCAGGCTTTGTGGTATGATCTTTCTGGCCATGAGAAACATGAGTCTGAGGAGCGAAGCTTGAGTTTCTTAAGCTGTTGCTTGTGTTGGTTTCCTTTAACTCACATTTCTGGGGCATCTTTCACACCCAGGTCTCTAAAGCTTCAAGTGTGGTTGATATTTGCTCCCTACCTGTCCCTTGCAAGAGTATTTAAGCAAGCTGGGGGACAGTGATCAGAACAGGCAAGCAGGAAGTAGGATTTGTGGATTGTCTTCTCAGCTCTGCATGACCTTAGTTGAGTCATTTGGTGTTTGGTTTGTGCTGGGATCATCTTTACACTCATTCCTTTCTGGTGTAGGTTTTCCAGCAAGTGGATTTCAACAAGAAGCCAGGACGTATTAGTGCTAAGCCTATAAACTTCGCAGTGATCTTGAAGCTTTCCAATGCCAACCTGCAGGAGAAGGCCTATCGAGTAAGTGGAACCTCAGCACAGCTTCTCTAAGCAACAGGGTTGCCCTGTCTTTGTGTTCCTGTCCTTAAGCTGGAGACTCATTTCCAAAGGTTCCTATCTGATATCTCTATTTCTGCTTCCCCTGCTCAGGATGGCCTCATCGACCAGCTCTATGACCTGATGCTTGAGTATCTCCATTGCCAAGCCTACAGCATTGGATTCCCAGAGTTGGTTCTCCCTACTATCATTCAGGTAAGGTTGAAGACTCTTCTTGATCATGCTGTAAATGTGCACAAAGCAGGATAAAGTTGTTTAAGCTAACAGGGAACTCAGGATGGTTCTCCCAAGATGAGGGAAGAGTCTTTTACCTTTTCTTAGTTACAGTTTTCTTTGTGTTTTGGGGAATTCTTAGGAAGGAACAAACCTTTAGAGGCATCACATCTAATTAGGAGGCTGAAGGTAGGTGACAGTGGAGTTGGTTGCTCTTTTGGAAGCCAGAATGGAACAGAGGGCTGTGTAACTGCTGTAGAGATGTGGTTTTGCCTACAGAGCACAGATGAGTTCTTGGCTGTTGGAATTGTGTTGTCTCAGAGCAGTATCTGTGCTGTGATCCCATGCTTTTCCTTGCCTCACAACCTCCTTGCTGTGCTCTCCACAAGATGGCAATCTTCCCTCCTTTCACAGTGCTTCCATCAACTGGGCACCTTCTCCCCAAGACCCTCCCTACAAACCAGTACAATTCTTGTCTCCCACCTAACAGTGATGCCTGCAAAGTAGTCTCCTTCACCTCTCCCCTACCATTCCACAGTGCAGGATGTTCTTCCTAACCACGTCCTGTTTACATACATCATTGTCTGCAATCAAACTGCTGAAGAGTGCTGTGCAGCTGGGTGCATTGTGCATAATCCTTCCCTAATACCTTGCTAGCTGGGTGGCTTGAGGTTTGAATGAGCAGTGACCTCTCTGCTTTGAACACTAAGATTGCGTAGTGCAAACGTGTTGGAACTTGTTCCCTCCCTGCCTCTCAGCCCTCTCTATTTTTAACTCATGAGTGGTGCATGTCACACTGTTATATCCTCCATGGGGACATGAACCTCTGCTTTGGTCTCTGCCAAGAGACCCTGTGCCTGCTCATCTTGCTGCTGTGATGCCTCTGGTTGACGTGGGTGCAGTGTCTCAGTGGTGACCCACTTGGGTCTTGGTTCTGCTCTGTGTAGTAGGCATCTGTCAGGCGCATGACTCTTGGCTGGGTCCCTGCAGCTTGGCACGGCCCATGCCGAGCTGGCAGCAGGGTGCTTTGGCTAATGTGAGCTGACAGGCACTCTCTGTGCTAGGGGAGCAGCTCCTGTGCTTGCTCTTTGCGTGCCTCTCCCTTATTGGCAGTGAACAAGGCCCTTTCCTCTCAGCCAGCAGCTGCTGAGAGCATCGGAGCTGTCGGAGCCGATGTTCTAGCTGGGATGAGAAACGGCTGACGGCCCTCTGGCACCCAGCACCCTGTGGCTTCCAAACACACCCTGGGACCAGCCTCTGTTGCTGCAGAGAATTCATGCTATCACATTTCTAGTTGGCTGCCACTAACCACAGCCTCGTGGCGTCTGGGGGGCTGGGGTGCTGAGGTTGGCTTCCCAAAATCTCCGAGTCTTCGGGAAAGCGTGTGTGTGTGGGGAAGGCTTTTCTCCTGGAAAGCTTCCAGTTAACTGTACAAATCCATCTGTCCTGATTCTTCCTCCCCGATGAGCTCACGCTTCTCTCAGTGCCGTGTCGTAGGGGCTGTGTTCCAGCTGGCGAAGGGTTGAGTTCCTTGTCTTCTGGTCAGCGGCTTTGGGAGCAGCCAGGCTGAACTGCCTTCAAACTGAGCTTTCAATCCTCCTTGCCTGCAAGGCAGGAAGCACCCCACTGGGTTAAAGGAAAGGAGAGGCAGAGCAGGAGACAGTTCAAAGGATCCTGTTCTGCCCAGCTGCTGACACGACCCCATGGTGGTACTGCCTCCACAGGCTGGTAAGGAGCTCAGAGTGCAGAGCCTCTGTGCCTGGATGCTTGGAAGAGACTGCCTCTTCCCTTCCCTCCTCTAGGGCTCTGGCAGGCATCACATAGGGAGGTTAAAGGGAAGACTGGGCAGGATAAGGGGGGGGTTTCTGCTGGGTGAAGGCAGGAGATGGCATGGCTGAGGCGTGACTTGCAGCTACAGAAGGGCAGGAGGTGCTGGTTTGCCTGGCCAGCAGCCACTCCTGCTGCTTGCGCTCTATCCCAAGCTGAATATTCCCTCTGCTTTTTGTGGGTGGGGGATTGGGCTTGATCTGGGTTCCCTGCAACACATGCCCAGCCCCTTCAGATCATTTCTGGTTCCCTGCGTCGCTTACAGGAAGAGGAGCTGGGTTTTGCTGTGGTCTCTTAGGGTGTAAACCACTGGTGTTTAAGGCAGGCAGTTGGACAGCATCAGTCCCACTAATCGCAGAGCTGCTTAGCTGGGAACCAGTGTGAGATGTTAATGGTATATATGCACACACACACGTGTTCTGATTGCTTTTATTCTGCAGAGATATGACTGTTGTGTTTGGCAGAGTGGAAAAAGACACACACAGAGTCCCATTCTCTCCTCTTTTACCTTCTCGGTTGTATTCCCTGCCTCAACACAGCACTGAGATCTCGTTATGTTTCATTACTATCTGTGGCAGACAGTGGTGGGACTGTGAGGGATTGCAGGGGTAGGAGAGAGGAGGAAGGGGGGGAAGAAGAAGAAATGAGGCATAGGGCTGTGAGAGCAAGCACCCAACACCAAACTGCACAGAGAGAGGCAGAGCTTTTGCAGGATTTCTGGTGACACTTCTGCAGTGGAAGAGAAATGATTATGTGTGTGGCAGCGGATGGAATGGATCTGGGGCTGCAGCTGGGAGGATCAAGTGAGATAAATGGAATGACAAATGCATCTCTCAGTGGAGATAAATATGCAGTACCTATAAAAGAATAGTTTAGAAAGAGGGGGGTGAGACTAGGACAGTCTTCACCAGCAGAATGGTTTTGCTGCTGGTTTCTCTGTACTGGTTTGATGGGCTGGATGCCTTGTGGAAAGGGGGAAGTGTTCATTTTAACTCCCATTTTCCCAAGTTGGATGTACAATGGCAGGTTGGGTGTATGCTGGGGATAAAAGGACAAGAGAAGTCCCTGCTGTTAGGTGATGGGGGCACATTCTCCATGTGTGTAGCAGACAGCAGAGCTGCAGCAATACACCTATCAGGAGACCAGTGTCCTGACAGAGAGGGGCTAGGTGTGACTGTCACCTCTTGATCAACGTTTAATACCTACCCACATGAGAGATTAAGCAAGCATATAGGCTTGATGGGAAGCAGACATCATCTTCCTTCCTCCAGCTCTGTGTTTTGAGGCAGAACATTTGAAGCCATAAGAAGAGAAGGCAGGACTATATCTGCTGACTAGAAACCCTTCATCTCTATCATGGTAGCATCTGCAGGTCCCAGCTGAGATGAATGTTCCATTGTGGTTAACCATTATCTTTTGCCTTATTGGATCTCTTTCTCTAAATCAAGTGTCTGTGCATTGTATATTTGTGTGTGTGTGTGTATATATATATATATATGGCTCTAACAAAGAGCTTGGCCTGCAGCTTTTGGGCAGCACTCCAGAGGCTTGCCTTGGAGCTGGTGGAAACTGTTAGCAGACACTATAGTAAACTGGAATTCAAGCCATGAGTCAATGTGGACATCCCCATCTCTCTTTCTGTCAGCAGGAGCTTCCACTGCTTCCCCAGCTTTTACTTTGGAGGTGGCAGAACAGTGCAGTGGTGTTGGAGGCTGGTTTGTATTGGGAGGGGAAATCTTTAGCAGAGAGAAAAGAGGTTTACTTGAGGACAACTGAGGTAAAAAGGAAACCAACACAAAACCGTGCTCTGTTTGCAGTGTAATCTCTTTGTCTGACAGTAGTGAAGTGCCTTGGATGCAGAGAGCAGGGCCACATTCTCTATGAGTAGGATGATCCTTGCCCTTGCTGGCAGTAACAAGGTGTATGGTTTCCTGGCAGAGTGGCTCTTGGCCTGAGGGTTGCATGAAAGGTCTAAAAGAAAGCATCCTGTAGGCACCTGCTGCACAAGTTGTCACAAAGAGGGTTATTTTGGACACTGTTGTGTGATGGGGATGTGGGTTTGCACCCTTAAACATTCAGTGGTGCCAGTTGGAGCTGGATTGGTACAGTCAGACATAAAGCAAACTTCACCCCATGTCACCCATCTGTCCTGACCCACAGCAGCAGCACCACATTTCCCTCTGTGCTGTGACAGAGACTCTTACACCCAGTCCACAGACACTTCCACCCCAATTTGAAGTCTCTTCTCAAACTCTGCCTCCAGTCCCAGCACCAATCTCATCCACAGCCTCTTGTATTTGATATTCCCATTCCAACACTGACTGTGCTTTTCCTAGAAACCCTTTATCATGATAACATCTGCAGGTCCCAGCTGAGATGAAGGTTCCAGTTTCTTGTGCTTTTGGTCATCTGTCGTCCACGTATCCACTGTTATTCCTTGTCTCTGCATCTGGTCCGCAGTCCCTCATCCTATTTGGCTGAGCAGGAGACAGTGATACTGCAGCTATGATGCCATCTAGGAGCAGAGGCCAAAGAGAGCTCAGGCTTCATTTCCTGCTGGCTGCTTGAATTCCACTGATAACTCTTTTCCAGAAAGAAGGCTGCAAAGAGCTGGGTTTGAGCTGGATTCTGTACAAACATCTGGCCTGTCACTGCATCCTCCCAGCCCAGGGTAGCAGGACCCCAAGGATGATACACTGGGGAATGGCATGAATCGAAGGGAAGAGGTGCCCCATGCTGTCACTGGGGGTGGGATCTCTTTATGGAAATGATTACATTGCTTTCATTCTTGCTCTCCTTTTCTTCCTCCCAGCTAAAATCCTTCCTGAAGGAATGCAAGATTGCCAACTACTGCAAGCCCATCCGACAGCTCCTGGAGAAACTGCAGGAAAACTCTGCCTACATCTCCAGCAGGCGTCAGAAAGCTGCCTTTGGCGTGGCCAGCAGGGAGGCTGTGGTGAGCCTGCTCCTTCCATCTGGGCTTCCTGGAATGACAGACAGGCTCCTGCTGCTGGGGTTGGGCCAGTGGCAGAGGGAGGAGGGACAATGGGATCATGGAAACGGGAGGGTGTGAGGTGGGGCAGATGTTCACAAACAACTGGACACAGCAGGGCTCTGATGCTGTAGCTGGCAAGAGCCTCATGGAAAAGAGTCCATAAATTGTGCCCTTCTAGTATTTGCCTTCTATTATGTGCCTTCTGTTATTTATAACACACAGACATGCATGGAAGCACCTTGCTTTGCTGAGGCATCTTTGATGTGAAGCTTCTTGGTTTTCATCATTCATTCCTGTGCCAGTTTGTGCCTGAAGTGATGGGGGGGGATTCTGCTACCTCTATAAGTGTGCTGTTTACTCCTGATCTGTAAAGACCAGACTCCAGCAGTGTAAAACCAAGCCATTGACAGACTGATATCTGGCACTTTAGGATCCTGAGGCAAGTCTTTCCCCATTTTCCTGGGCCCTTGTGGAGACAGAGCTATAGAATGAGGGAAGTTATGAGCCGTAAGAACAGTCATCAGGCATCTTGCACTGCAGTTGCTTCTCAAGATTGATCCTGGTGTATTCTTCTCTCTGCAGCCTAAACATCCTGCCTGCAGAGCAAATGCTGAGCATGTCTGACACCTAGAAAAGTTGCTTTGGATCTGGGTGGTTCTTAATGCCTGTGGAGTAGTTGAGTTAAACATCAGGATTCTACCTTAGTGATGAGATGAAGAGGAGTTGCCTCTGGTGATGATGGAGGCCCCCCTCTTATCTTAGGAAATGAACTGTAGCGCAGCTAGAAAACAGTGTATTAGAGGGTGTGTTAGCTAATAGTTGGCCATCTGGCTTAACAGGCTGAGAGATGCTGCCTTTCTCCTTGTTTTCCCTGCTCCAGGAGTTTGCCTGCTCTGAGCCAGCTCCTCCTGGGGACCATGTAGGATATTATCAGCACATTCCTTTCAGTGTTCTTATTAAAGCTTTTCACTTTTGCCTTGCTCCATCCTTCTTGGCTGCCCCATCCCTGGCAATGTTCAAGGCCAGGTTGGACACAGGGGCTTGGAGCAACCTGCTCTAGTGGAAGGGGTCCCTGCCCGTGCAGGGGTTGGAACTGGATGAGCTTTAAGGTCCCTTCCAACCCAAACCAGTCTGTGGTTCTGCGATTCTATGATATAAAGACCCCAACAATAATTACAGTGTCAACCCACAAGGTCTGGTCCTCCCAATACGTGTGACCAAACCACAGCTGATGTTTCCCACAAAACAGGGAAATCTTGAATTGTATCATGTAACATTCAGAGGTGAATTTCTTTTTTCTGCTGTAGATCTTTGCACAGCTTCAAAAAACCTTCACAGAAGCCATTAAGAGTAACTTGCAAAACACAAGAAGCTGCAGAGCTTTGGTTTCAGCTAGGTCTGCTTTTGAATAACCATCTCAATAACCATCATAGAATCACAGAATACCAGGTTGGAAAGGACCTCAAGGATCATCTGGTCCAAGCTCTCTAGGAAAAGCATGACCTAGACTGGATGTCCCAGCACTCTGTTGAGCCACATCTTAAAGGTATCAAGTACTGGGGAATCCACCACTTCCCTGGAAAGATTATTACAGTGGCTTATTGTTCTCATTGTGAAAACTTTTCCTCTTTTGTCCACTTGGAATCTCCCCAGGAGTAACTTGTGCCCATCACCCTCTCCACATTGTCAATATTATTTGAAAAAGCCACCAGTCACTCCATCTGGTTTGATGTCAATTCAATTTCTGCAGGCTCTGAAACTGTTTCACACAAACTTAGTGTTGTTCTCATCACCTGACATAGAAAACAGGTTTTTTTGTGTCTTGTTGCTTTTCCATTTACAGATATACTAGGTTTTCTGTATTTATTGCTACTGAAGGAAGAGCTACCCCTCTATAATATACTTTTTCTTGAAACTTTCTTTCAAGATTGTTACGAATCTCCCCAAGACGCTTGTGTTCTTTGAGCTACTGTGCAAAAGCTTCCAGAGCAGCTCATCTCACTTCTGAGATCAGATTGTTGTTGATTTTCACCCTCCGACATTCTTCACTATATGCACACAGAGCCAAACCAAGACTTACACGCAACAGAGGTGACGCTGGTGGGCAGGTTCTGCTGAAAGGGATGCTGGTCTGCCTCGGGCTCCTCAGGCTCTGACAGGACATGGTGACCAGTGTGAGAAAGGTACGTGACCTGGACCTGCTGTGCATGTGGCGTCTTCAGCTTCTCCAGACACTCAGAGTCCCGACGTTCCTCTGACTGCATCCTCGGCCAAATTCGCTCTCTTCTCCATAGTATTAATGCTACTCTGTCACGTATGGACTTTGCAACTATCTTGAGATCACTTTCATGAAAAAATCCAGAGTCGATCTAAAGAGGAGGCACAAACACATCAAGATTGTGTGCACATGAGTGTGTGCACACAACTGTATTACTTGAATCTCTTCCCAACAGAGAAAACATCCATTTGAAAGAATAGAAATTACATATTTACTCCTCACAAGAACAGTAAATCAACAGCTTGATGGGTGTTCTGAATAAAACTTCTATTCCTAACATATTTTAAAACACCAATGTGTAATTTCAAAGACCTGAATATAATTGGGCAAATTTATTCACCAGTTGACAACCACTGAGACGAAGAAGACAAATTCAACTGCAGGTGGGTTCCCTCTTGGCTGTGGGTTAGGGGTCTTTTTATTTTTTTTGGGGGGGGAAGATAAACAGAATAGACAAAAAAAGAAAAAATGTTTTTTGAAAAATGCTTTTTGAGCAATGCAACTGGAGTGAACATCCTACCCCTAAATTACTGCCTTAACCCTGCCAGCACACACAGCTTCCCACATTGCTGCGCTTGATGTCACAGTAAGTCATGAAAAAAAAATCTCAGCACAATTTAATCTCAAATCAACTTCTCTTAAACGGTAAAGCCGGTCAGTATTGATTGACTTTTATAAAGAAAAAGCCTGTGACCGAGTCAAAAGCAGACCATCCACACTTGACTGAAAAGAGGACAAGGCCATCTCAGAATTCAACTGTTCAACAGATACAAAGGAAATTCATCTTTGTGCTGTTTGCACAATTTCCTACAGTGTAGAGTATGAATTTTAGTTTAATAATAACCTACCAGATATTTGTCTGCTCTCCCTACATCCTTAACATGCATATTCTACAGATTGGAAAGCACTTAGATACATGGAGGAAATCTACAGATTTCCCTTCTTTGCTCTTGTCCAAACATAAGATGGTTTTACAGCTTAGAATTTTTTTTCTGCTTAAAATGAATATATGCAAAGCAGCTTAAAATATAGCCTGAGATGGATATGGGTACTTTCCACCGCCTGTGCCCTCAGACCTTACTGACATTCCTGAACTGATGATCTAGCAAATCCTAAAGACAGTAGGGAGTTACTCAAGAGAACCACCACACAGGACCAGAGAACCTTGTATGGTATCAACTAATGTGCCAGTAGATTCTTCATGACAAAGCTCAATGGGAAGGCACTGAAAACCTGTCATATTAGCATATTTTTTTAAAAAAGTTCTTATTTCTACATATCTACATAGAAAATGGTTAAAGTTTAACAAAGACATGCTATTTTACAGTAGCCTCTGGTTGTCAAAGTTAACCAGGATGCAAACCCACTAGAAGGCTTCAGGTTCCTTTTGCCCACATCGCCTGGACAGGCTGGAATGCCTGACTACTGAAACCCCACCAATAATGATAAAGAACTATGCCCTACTGCAAACTAACAACAGGAAGACAGACAAGCCTGAATTTCTCTCACTGAATTTGGACTACATAGTGGTGAATCCAAGCACTGTCAGGCAACACTACCAAAATGAGTGCCTCCTAAGCAGAAAAGGAGTGATGATGACAACATGGGATCCCTTGGGATTTAGATTATAATAGTCACATTTCTGCAAGCACAAGAAGATTCAGCCTCTTGACTCAGTGCTGACTGATTCTGACTCAATGACGTTGGAAAACCCAGACAACTGCAGTAAAGGCATCATTAAAATATGAGTTCAAGGACTATACAGTGAAACAGAAGAGGTTTTCTAACAAAACCCTGCAAGTAATGAAGATGCAGAAACTCATGAAGTTCAACTTATCTGTTAAAAATCCAAAGCTAATTCCTAACTCTGTGCTGAGGGCTTGACTCTAGTTTCCTATGTATGTGATAGAGTGGCTGACCACACAGTTTCTTCATCTACATTCCTCCTAAGGAAAGCTGACAGAAAAGATGGAAAGAAGTGTTTTGAGGAATTCAGTGTGGAGTATTTTGTGACTGAACTTTTGATCTCTTCTAATTCATTTCAAGCTGCTGTCTGAAACTAAACAGATCTCAAACTAATTTTAAGACATTCAACAGCCAACAGAAATCGGCAAAAGAGTTTTCACAATGTAAAAGTAGAAGAGACTTCTATGGTCCCTAAGCTACTTGGAACGCCTTTTCATGCATCTGCTTTCATACTGGGTAAATGATATTTTGCAGTTATTAGTTCTTCCCTGTGTACTCCTTTCTTGCAGTATTCAGTCTAAAATCAATGCAAACTGCTTAAACTAGACACCTGGAATGGTTTAAGTGGAAGTTACTTTACCAGACTTGTTCCTGCTGTCCTTTCAGACTCATGCACAATTAAATATATATACATTTTTTGTCAGAAGTTTCTTTTACCATTTCTTGTGCAACATCATCAGGAGTTTCCTTCTCCAGATCAAAAGTAAACTCAATGGCTCCATTATCTTTGGGTTTTCCTTTCAGTTTCTTAGGATCTTCTACCCAGAGTCTTAAGGCAATAGAGGATTTCCTACCATGGTCTTCTTCTGCAAGTTCCACTCTTACCCCAGTATCTTCAGCAAAAAAGGCATGGCTTAATAAATCCTTAATTTCATATCTGAAATGGATATAAAGAATATTCAAATAGTGCAAGTCTTAAGCAGCTTCAGAGAAGTTTGTGACAGGAAACTGGTGTTAAAGGTAGGAAATATTAGCTGTATGTTTGGTGTTCATCCCTAACAAATTAGTGCTCTTAGCAAAAAGACACAGTATTTCCAGTGTTACTGAGGACTGCTGAGTGACATTTCCTATTTCACAAAGATTCAGCAATATTCATACCCCATCAGCATGTACAGAAATGCAGATTATAGCTTTGCTCAGTTTTTCTGGAGTATCTCACATAAAGAGTATTGACAAAAAAAGAGGTTCCCTCTAGTCAGGCAGTTGAGGTCCCTAAAAACTGTATTTGTGAAAGTTATGAAATACTGAACAGCAGACATACTTATCTAGGAGAAACCAGGATAAGATTAGATTTTAAAACCAAAGCTGGAAACAAGGCACAATTTGTCTCCACATCCAGAGGTTAATGAGCCAACGGAATCTGTCTGTGGTGAATCTACCATGTCACACTCATGGTCGACCTCCACCATGCTTGATGCTCCACATAGAACCTCATAAGTGAGATTTTACAGACAACTGTGCCAGAATGTGCTAGAATACATTAGCTAATATGTCCACAATAGTGCTTCTGACCTTATTCTTTGAAGCTGAGAGGCTGAGAGACACACCAACAGCATTTATTCAATTATCCTGACACTCCTGGCAGGAAAGCAGACCATCATTTATAGCTGTATTTCCATTCTGTATTTTCTCCTGCACAGGGGAATCTCAGATACCAGAACAAAAACCTACAGACAGCTCTGAAATCTCTGCATACACATTATTTAATTCAAAACTTGATTACTTGAAACAAACCTTTCTTCTTTATTTTTGCAAATGCACTCCCCAATTATCTCCTTAATTTCAGGATCAGTAACTTTCTCAAAGCTTGCTGGCTTTATACCCTAAAAGGACAGAGAAAAACAATTTAGTTTGAAAAAGAATTGCATTATATCTCTTAATTAAGAACATTTTCCCTACATTTTACAGTCAATTCAACTCTTGGAGAAACTGATACTTTAAAGTTCTTAGTCTTAATGCAAAATTGAATTGAAGAAATAGGATTACCATATTTCTAAGTATCACTGCACTTCAAATTAAGCACACTAGTTTGTACATGAACGCACGCAGGGCAAATCTCCATTTTTCTTTACCAACCTTTGCAAGCCTTACCTTTATATCTTGAAGTCAATATTCAAGAAACAGCAAATTTTAAAATTTAAAAATAACTCTTCTCTGAAATTATTCCTTTTTCCCTTAACTCTCAAAACATCAAATTAATAAAGACAAATAATCACATTTTTCTTCAAACACCCAGTTTAAAGAATGAGTCAAAAGTACCTCTGCATATTCCAAACTCCTGCTTCCCACAGATCTTTGAATGTTTCGCTTTTCTATGTCCCCAACACTTTTTAACACCTCCACCCCAAAAAAGTATCAAAACCCAACCCCAAAAGCAAGTAGGGGAGCAGGAGAACATGCCCAACAGCTCTTTGTAACTCCTGCGTTTCCTCAGCACATTGTTAGAATCTCATGGGGAATGAGTGGCAGAGCAGGTGTAACACATAAATCAACCTATAAATCAAGTTCAGCCTCTGTGAAATGTTAACATTTTTGCTGGGAATAGCGTTCAGTTCCGGATTTGGAACAGCTAACCTATAAGCATGGCCTTTCAAGGAGAAAACCCAACTGTTCCTTGCAGGAGGAACATTTAAAAGAGCACACACACTTCTAGGGCAGTCAGGTCATCTCTCCCTACTTCCTAATATGCCAGGATGAAGATCTTAACTCAGCACGATACCCTCAGGGTATATGGCTACAATTAAAACATGTATCAACATAAAGAGGGACTGTAGGAGTGGTAGCATGCAAGTTCTCAGTCTAAGTGACAGTTTATGTATTATGTTATCTTTCTTAATCAAGATATACTAAACAACAAGCTATGGGGAACACCTGGCCAGTCAACGCACACATGCATTTTCAAATCCCAGGCTGACAGTTTCTTCTGCTGCCAGTGTCCTGGGTTCAGCTGCAACAGGCTGTTACTGGACTGCTCTTATCTCAATCAGTGGGATTTACATGCTTTTGATTCTCCTCCCCATCCAAACAGGAGCAGGGGGGAAAAAGAGAAGGAGCGAGTGAGCGGCTGCATGGCTCTGAGTTACTGGCAGGGCTTAAACCACAACAGTCAGGTTGCAGGCACGGAGGAAGGGCTGATCCATTAGGAACAGCCATTGTTTCCAGCATGGCCACCTTACTGCTCTCCTTGCCAAATAACACAGGAGCAGCTAACAGGTACCCCAACATCTGTAATGCTGGCAACTCGTTCCATGCAGTTCAACAGAATATTTCCTGTGAACACTTTTTATGTACATACACACCCATAGATAAGAAAAGTGGCAACATAAAAAGTAACCCTTTTTATGTGTGATATTCAGCTTAAATCACAACAACAACAACAACAACAAAATCAACTTTAAAACACAGAACGTCTCTATCTACTAAAACAAGATGTGTGGGGGTGAAAACTAGTTTGGAAACAGATTCTGCTGTTTGGTGCTATTACTTAAGGTCCCAAGCATTTCTAATGAAATCAATAAGAAGAATAAAGGATAATCAGTAAGAAAGATAAAGGAAACATGATTTCCTTTATCTAAAACACCCAGAATCTGATTAAGCACATAACTGAATGAGACTGGGATATTTAACTCCAATGAAATCCTTTTAAAATTTCACTCTGAAAGAAAAGCCAATGATGGATCATACAGTGGCAGATACAGAGGCTTGAAGTCCCGAAGAGTGGACTTTGGTCTCACTTGGATAACAAAAAGAAAATATGTATTTCAGAAGGTATTTGCGAGTACTTCACTGAATTTAGTCTTGAATAAATGTTACGGGTGAATTTCAACGAGGGCTGGCACCTCTCTGAGAATTTCTGAATATTCCAGCAGCAGACGATACTTCTATCTTCTGATTAATATTCTGCTGCTACTCAAGCCTCAGATTCAATTTTAAAATTGAATTTGTTTATGTCATGTCAGTCGGTCCCTTTCTGTTTTGAAACCTGAGAGTGAAATATGTAATTCGTAAATTTGGAGGGAAAAAAGAAGATTCACACAAAGACTCAGCTTCCCAGTTTTGCCTCAGCAGAAACCTGCTGAGATCCACACAAACCAGTCTTGTAGGAATAAACCAAAATAATCTGTATCCGTGGCTGCCTGGCTGTGACCCACTAAAAAGAATGATTTGCTTAAAGCAAACCTAAATGTTACTTATGAGATGAGGGCTCAGATTTTGTGTATTAGAAAAATGTGTCAAAGTGGTAGCAGTGCCTGGGCTTCAATTTGCTCAAAACAAACAAAAGCACCACAGCGTGTCTAGAGCTCAGATATCTGAACTGGAAATGAAAGAAAACAAAGTACCACCAAAAGACATTTTTAAAATGAATCCTCTATACACCCTAAAGCTATAGGACCTTACTGTGCTATCAGACGGGGAGGAATCTGAAGAAATCGTTGGCAATTCACAATGGAAAGCAATAGGACAAATATCTACATTTTCCAACACTGCAGTTTGCTATAGGAAACCACTGTTTTCCATCTTGGTGATACATAGCAGGAAGAATCTGTAGTAAAGACATCTTACTTACAATCTTACTGTTTACTGAAAAATAGTCCAGAAATGTCCATGAGTATCAATCTAACAGGGTGTGGGGTGTGAAACACAACACCCCAAACACCAAAAAAAATCCCCAAACAAAGCAGTAGAGGCAACTTTCATCACACTACCTGAAGAGCTTCCAGCTACCTAGAGGAACATATTGCTCTACACACTCAAGGGAGACTGCCAATTGCTTTTTATAATTGCAGAGTGCTTTCATGGGTATCTTACTGCACACTGAACAGATGAGATGCAAATAGCATCAGGCATGTTACAGTATCTCAATTTAATTTTCTTTTCCAGAATTCATGAACAATCTTCAGTTACGTGGTTCAGCTTGATGACTCGATGGAGCAAGGTTGGATATGCTGGGCATTGATAAATCAGGTTTGCCTAGAAATGGTCCTTTTGAGAGATACCTGAGATTTCTGACCTTACAAATTGCTTCCACGAAAGGAAAAAAAAAAAAGCAGCTCCTCCAAACACCATTCTACTGTCAACATCTTTGGACAGAATACTGACTCCTCTCGGAACGTCTATTGTATTCATCTAGTGAACAGCTAAGCTATGAATACATGACTAAAACAAACAAGAACAAAATATGCACAGTGAACAGAAGTACTTTGCCAAAGTGTGTTCTTTCAATGCCCATATGCTGTCACATGCTTTTGCTCCTTACTCTTCAGTAAAACCTCCAAGGCCATCTCATTGTCATGCTGCAAACCCTTCCTATCGTGCTGTGCCCTGATGCTTACAGCCCTCCTGACAGTGAAGTGGGTTTATGTGAAAAGCAGGTTTCTACTTGCAAGCATTCATTTATACAAAAGCCATCTGTCTTCCCTGAGCATTCCCAAGGAAACATGGCACCAAAATGCAAAGTATATTAGCTAAGGAATTATCTATGACACTTGAAAACTGTACCGCTGTCTTGTACAGAACAGTAAATTCAACACCACTGCATCTGGAACACAGGGCTAACTGACTGACATATAGAAGGTGCACATACATTTTCACGCAAATTCTTTAAATGCTATGTAATCCAAGAGCAAAATGAGAGAAGATCAAACAATCTCCTTTTTGATGATTTCTCTGTCTCAACCAGGATGATTTACTCTGAATCCCTCACCACCACTTTCTCTCCTCACATTCCTACTGGAGCGATTAGATTCAAAATACATTGCACTCCAGTGTAAGACAGTTGAGTTGACAGTCAGGCACATATAGGACATTAAAGTTTGAACCTTCATGTCGAGGGGAACACTTTTTTCTTTTTCAGAGGCCTAAAACCAATCCCTTGTGGTCTTTCCATCAGCAGAGACACCGTCTAAGATGCACAGCACATGCCAGACAAGCCAACTTCATATCTGACCCATGTTAGTTAGGGATTTTTCTAAAGGCTTTCCTTTCACCTAGAAGGTTCCTTCCTTACTTAGATACAGTTGACTTTGGACTAAACCACCACCTTCTACCTGAAGGTGGTCTCTAGACTCATGTAGTTCCTAGAAAATGAAAAATCTTTCTTCCGAAAAAGCTGACACCATGTTTCCAACTGCAATCCCACCCTCCCACAGACGCTCTGAAGTTAATAAAGTGAAGGTAAAGTTCTCAGTTTTGCCAGGATTTTGTTCCACAACATTCATCAGTGAGCTCACTGTGTACAATTATAAACTCATCTCTATTTCACTCCAAAAAGGTACTAAATCCTAATGCTAACCTAAGAAGATTATCTGCAGATCTCAGAACGTACCTGAAATGGACAGAAAGTCTGCACAATGACACTTAGGACATTATTTGTCTGTTGTTGCTGTGCTACAGCTATAGCATTTGTTCTGTGTGAGTAATAGAGAATATAGTCTGCAAACACTGGGAAAACATTCAATACATTTATACAACAGAAATGAGATGAAAACTTAAAATGTAAAACCAATACAAACATGGGGGTTGTTTAAAAGCACAGGTTTGTGCTGCTGAACCCAGCGAGGTCACCACAAACCCCTGGCAGCTACAGCCAGCCTGCTGTGCATTCCGCAGCACATCAGTAAGAAAACATTGGGCTGGAGCTGCATGGGAAGCTCACAGGCTCCAATGCTTCATCGCTATTGTCTACATCAAAATCACTCAGCAGAATGACTGAACACAAAAAAGAAAACCTAAGAAAAACCCATCAAGTTATGCATGAAAAATGAGATTATGGCATCAGAATGAAGGTCACTGCAAATATGCTGACCAGGAAATCACTTCAAAGTTAACTGCAGAAAACGTGCCTTAGACATGCTGCTTGAAAAGAATGTATTTTCTATTTATATTACACTCCATAATTCAGGCTGAAAGGGTAGAGAGAGGTGACAAGTCCTACAAGCATGTCTCATCTGGCAAAGAAATGAGCCCTTCTGTACAGTTAAAAATTACTGCCACTTCAACCTGAACATACACTTACACAGAT
>JANHGB010043416.1:0-16734 GCA_026283785.1 Coracopsis vasa | reverse complement strand
GCCTGCTGAAATGTGGCTTTCACTGGGGGAATAAGAGTATTGGGCATGCTTTAGAAAGGTGGATTTTACCTAAGGGTCTATATATATAAAATAGATATAATTAATATATATATAATTTTAAAGACACAGCCTGAGGATTGAACTTAGTGCAGCGGAGGGGAGCATGATAGTGTAATGTTAACTTAACATGGAAGGATCCCTCTGTGCATCCCAGGAACCATGGTAAGGAGGGATAAGCACACCAGGTGTGTTCAGCCTGACTTCTTCCATGTAATTTTAAGATTGAGAACTTCTCTTTTCTTTTCCCTGTAAGCAGCAGGTTAATATTTGAGGGTCAGTGAGTTTGAGAGTACTGCTAGGTCACTGTAATAGTTAATGTGAGGGGAGCCAAAGAAAGCAGGGCCTGTGGCTGAAGTGGAATCCAGATGCATAATGTGCAGCTGTGATTTTAGGGTTGTCTGCACTGGTGTGGGCCCTGGATTGGCAGGGAAGGAAAAGGAACTGCAGTGTGTGCTGGGCTCTGTCACAGCTTTGTCCTGAGCTGGGGAACCTTCATTTAAGAGCAGTGCAGGCCAGTGGGCTGTGGTGCTTAATGAGATGTGAAGTGTAGGGAATGAGCTGATGGAAAGTATGGCCTTGTTTCCTTGGGATTTCCAGCTCTTCTGAGTTCATCCCCATCTCACATATCAGATGGGAGGGTTTTCTGCAGGGTGAGTGATGATCTTTGGTACATGTGATGTGGGCTTGAGCCGTGCTTGGTGTTGCCTGATAGCACAGTGATGCAGAAGCAGTAATAGAAGGAGACTTAGAGGTGGTTAAAATGGGTGGGATGGCATCCATTCTCTCATGAGGTGTTCTGACTAGAAAGATGGGAGTGTTTTAATGGTCTTTTTTATCTCTGGGTTTCAGCTCCCTTTAAAACCAAAAGAGCTGTGTCAGACAGAACAAATAGACTTTTGCCCTCTGCAAGAAGAGCCTGTCTCAGAAGATGTCCATCCCAAGCAGCATTAACAAATTGCCTGATTGCAGCTGGCAGCCTGATAGGAGCCTGATGTATAAATGAGGTGACTTTGTCCTCCTTGGGAATGGCTCCTCTTGCCATAGTGGTGGGTGAGATTGACAGGAAGGCTCTGCTGTCTGCTGGCTGGCGTCTGGGCTCGCCAGTGCTGCTGGAGTCAGCAGTACATCAGCTCTGCTCCCAGGCAGCCTGCTTGGGAGGAGACACAGGCTCCAGACCTGGAGCTGGGATACAGGCAGTCCCATGGGACAGTCTGGGACCTGTGATTACCAGGAAGGGCCTGTTTGGCTCGATGCAGTATTGATAGCGCCTGGGGTGGGATGAGTAAGTAGGTTCTGTGCTATTAGAGTGCAGGTGACACAAGCTGGTCACTGTTTAATTGCCAAAGTTCAGCTCCTGGTGCCAGCTGCAGAGACCACACATTATGTCTGCTTCCCTCCCAGTGATGGGCCAAATCAGGAGCTGGCACAGAATGATGTATTTCACTCCACAATGTATACTAAGTACTTGCTTGTGGGTGTAAGCTGGGAGCTCTCTGCTGCTATCCAAAGCTCTGTCTTATTCATACACTGCTTCTTCTCATGCCTTGGTTCACAGGCTGCAGCCAGCACACCAGAGCTCCCTAATTTTGGGGCTCAGCTCCCCAAAAACAGTTGATTTGAGTTCTGCTGCTGTGTTTTCTGCCCTGAAGATGGTCTGGCCTTTCATTCCCACCCTCAAACAGAAGCCTTGTGTACCCACAGCTCTGGATTTGTTCTTAGCCTTGGATCCAGGGTACTCCTTTTGTACCTGTGTTGATCTTTGAGTGTATCTGTGCTAACCCTTGTCCCTATTGCTCCTTTGCCTGTTTCAATTCCTACTCGTATGTCATGTCTGTGCTTTCATTTTTACTGTGGGGTGATCAAAGCCTCTGGGCACTGTGGTAATCCGGTGAACAGGTACAGTTCTCTGTGGGTTTTGAGTTAAAGGGATGTTGGCAGCTTAAGAAGAATGCTTTTTAATATGACATAATCCCCCCCTTTCCACACCAACATGCCAAATGATTGAAGCATGAAGGAATTCATAACCATCTCATTTGCTTCCCACCTTCACAGTGCTCACCTGCTTATTCTGTCTGCTTGGACAGCAGAAACAGGCTCAGCACTTCCTCATGCTCTGCCCTCTCAAGGTTGGGATGAGTCCAAGACCCTGCAGAGGAATGTTTGTTTCAAGAAGCAGCACTTGGCTGTAGAACAGGGGAGCAGGCACTCAGACATCCCTGCTCCTTAGGTCTTGTAAATGCTTGTGTGAGGTTTCTCAAGTGATCAAATGCCTCATTGAAGGAGCAGGGGATGCATTTTGTTCTGGTAGATCCTCTGGTCTGTCCCTTTGATTCCTGCCTTCAGGATTCAGTTGAACTCATTCCTTTTGCATTACAGGAGGCTTGATTTGACTTCTGTGTCAGTGTCTTCTCACCAGAGCTAGAGCAGAAGTGGGTATTCAAGGCCAAGATAGCAGTTATCAGACACCAGAAGTCACTGAGCTGATTCTAAGAGGCCCTGTTTGTCAGTTCACAGCAGTTCTGAGAATCAGGCCTCTTCTAGAAGGGAGAAATAGGAATCTGGGATGCCACATTCCAGGCCACCACGCTGAGAAAGTTTGGTGATCTTCCATGAGCTAAAACACTTTATGCACCACCATATAGATGCTCCTTTATGAGAACTTCCTTCAGTGTCATTGGTATCCATTGGCTGCCCATTTCATCTTCTGGCTTTCTTGGATTCCCCTGCAGTGCCCAGGCATTGCTTTTCCTAAGGAGAGTTCCATAGGTGATTCACAGTTAGTCCTTATCGCCATTCTTAGTCATGGTTGCCAATTTCCTACCCTGAAACTGGGAAAATGTGGTTTGGGAAAGGGTCTTACCCTCTGCTCCTGACTGCCTGCGTTTGCCAAAGTTGTATTGGAAAACTGCTTTGAAAACCTTCCTTATATTTGCCTCCTTCTTTTCCCAGGAACAATGGGAGAAGCAAGTCAAAGAGGAGGGGACACCTCTGACCAAGTATTACACTCAGTGGAAGAAGCTGAGAGAGAAGGAGATACAACTGGAAATCAGTGGCAAAGAAAGGGTAAGGATGGAATACCCAACGTACTGAACATCATCTGTGCTATGGGAAGACAAGAGAGCCATTCCTGGCAGTGGGATTGTGGCTCATTGAACCCAGCTCCAGTGGTGTGAGCTGAAATGGGCTTGAGCTGCCTGAGTGCATAGGCTGGGCATTGTTAGACACAGCATGAGTGTGGCTGGACAGCAGCCTAGCTGGTGCCTTCAGCTCCCTATGGATTTGGCTTGCTGGGATCTCTAGGAGTATCCCCTGCGTGTAGCCTGTTCATAACAGAGGTTGGGTGGGATAGAAAGAAGCAGCACAGGGTAAGTTTTCCTCTGGGTTTAAGCTCATGCAGTTCAAGACCCATTGGTACAGCAGCCTTTGTAATTCAAGGCTAGGAAGCTGAAGACAGTAGTGATAGAACAGCTGTGTGCACTGGCAGGGGTAGGTTGGGTAACAGATTTGGTACTGTCTGAGCAATGGGGGCAATAGCCCCAGGGGATGGTACTTTGGGAGCAAGCATGTGAAGTTTAGACTGTGGTACCCACAGTTCCTGTTCCGTGTGTGCAGTCAGGGGCCTTCTCACATTGCTTTGGGCAGTTTGCATCATGTCTTGTGAAACAGAGTGGGTTAAGCTTGTGGAAGCCTTTAGCTCTTTTTCCAGCTCTGCAGAATGTGGTTGCCATGCTAGATCCTAACTGCAGGAAAGCAGGGAGGGGAAGATGCCAAGGGAATATCAGAGATGAGTTCTGTGTTTTCTTATCTCCCCTCTGTGAGGTTGTGAGGTGGGACTTGCTGTCTGGACATGGGCTGTTTCCCACATCTCCTGTCCAGGGGAAGGCTGCTCATGGCACTGTGCTCCTGGATGCTGAGGGTGGGAGCTTGCCTACTTTAGGAGTCTGAAGGAAAGCTGTCTGGATGCTAATGCAGTGCAAGTGGCTGAGCCAGGCTCTTGGCCAGGGAGCAGGAAATAGATGTAATTGGTGCCTCCAGTGTATGATGGGGAACAATTAAAATAATGAATGGGCCATGAGGGTGATTGGCTCTGGGAGAAGACCTGGGACAGCCTGGAAGTGCTCAGGATTGTGTAGCAGCCGGAGATAGGGTTGAACTTCCCTGCAGCAGCCATAGAGGGAACAAAAAGCACTCTGGTTTTCTATGCAAAGCCAGCAGAATGTGGCCTTTGCAGAAGGGAAAGAGAGATGGGGGGACTAAGAAACAGCAAGAAGTGATGGGGAACTGCAGCTCCTTGGGGTGTCAGGGACCAGCTGAGGTGGCCATATCCCCTTGAGGGGCTTTGCTTTCATACATCGAGGCTCAAGAGGGTGACTTCTGAAACCAAAAGCCTGCAGGGCAGTGACAGGGCCTTGGTTTCTCATGGAGAAAGGGGGCTGAACAGATCAGCTGCAGAGAGACAGGCTGTGCAGGGCCTGTGGCTGCCTGGCATCTCTGCTCGGTGAATGGGGCTGTTGTCTCTCTCGGTGGGGACTGCTAGCTTAATGATGCAGCATTGTGAGCCCCAGCAGGAGAGTGAACACCATGAGGCCCATTAGGGCTGGGAAAATCCATGTCCCATTAGCAGCCATTCGGGGGGAAGGAAAAGTAATAACAGCAAAAATAGGCCTGGCTCTGAGCTGCTGGGAGCTGCAGCTTGCCTTCTGTAGCAGCATTGACCCTGTCTGCCCATTCCATTTGCTTTTCCCAATGGTTTTTAATGGGATGTAGGCGACTCAGCTTCATGAGACTCAGTAGATAGTAACCTTCTAGCTGGGGATTAAAAGGCTGGCCCCCAAATTACCTGATTAGTGCTACGGGGTGATGAGCACAGGCTGTATCTGTGAGCTGGGCTCAGTACAAGTCTCATTCCTTTGCTTTATGATCCCTAGTGCTAGAAGGGTTTTCTGGTGCCTTTATTTTGAGGTGCCCATCTCAAAGGCACTTCTGTGGAGTCTCAGGAAGTTGGAGGTAGCACAACTCAGCATGATTCAACACCAGGTCCTTTTTAATGTGCTCAGGTTGAGTTCCAGCAGTCCTGATGGCATCCAGACCTGTGAGCTGCTTTGGAAATGGGGACTTCTCATAGGCAGTGTGAAAATAGAGGGAAGTCCCAACTAACAGCCTCTGCTCCCTGCTGTACGTGCCCTGGGTCAGGATGTGTGAGGAGGGAGGATGAGACCTTGCATGATTTGTGTGTTTCATTTACTGCTGCTGGGAATGACCAGGGTCCTGGAGAACAGGACCAGCCAGGAGGGACGTGGGCAGTTGGTGCAGCAGTTCTTTGTTGTCAGAACTGGGTTTCTGCTTCTATTTGTGATGCTTTTAAGCTCAACTCTTTCCTGGTCAGGCAGAGCTGGACTCCTGTTTAGCTGCTGTAGAGTGAGAGCTGCCAGGGCTCTGCAGGTAGCATGGCTCTGGGCACAGAAGAGGGCCCAAAGGTGCTGCCTGTGACTGGGATACTTAAAGTTACATGCCAGAACAAATGAGAGCACGAACCTGTGTGGTCCATTAGAACTGGTAGGGGCTAAGGAAAACGTTTTCACCCTAGAAGGTCCCTTGCTCCATGATGGAGCTTGCTGGAGCTATATAAACCACCCTAGGAAAGTGGATGGGTAAAGCTTAGGTCAGCTGAAGGCAGCCGTTTGGCAGTGACTCTGGATTGCTCTTGCTGCATTTAGCTTCCCAGGTCTCTCCTCTGGCATGCACAGACTTGTTTGGAACAAGCTGCTTGCTTCATGCACCTCCCCAGCACACAGGTCTCTGGGGGGCCAGTGGATGGAAAGGCATCTCAGAGTGGAAAAGAGCAAATATTGGTTGGGGATTTGCTCCCTTTTCCCCTTTTCTGGCCTGCTTTTGACTTTCCATCCTGGTGCTCAGGTTATTGCTTGTAAGTGCTCAGCTCCCACAATCAATATTGCCCAGCTGGGGACCATCACTGTGAAACGGGCTGGGAGAAATTGCTGGAATTGGCTGCAGGAGCAGTGAGCATCTCCTGGCTCCCGTTGTCTCTTCCCTCTATCCCTCTCCTGTCTTTCTTCCTCTCTGCTGAGAGACTGCTTTGTGGCTATTCCTGCTGGGGGGAAGCTCGTGGGAGGCTTGGAGTGGATGCAGAGCGTGTTGAGGGGTGGTCTGATGGGTGGGAAGAGAGCAAATGAGTTATTACTCACAGGGTGAGTGTTTCCAAGCAAGCTAATGTGTGCTAATGCCTGAGTGCTTCCCAGGAGGTGTGCAGCCAGGCACGGGCAGGGCAGCTGATGCTCACAGAGCACTTGGGATTCAATTTGCATTCTGATTATCTTTGCCCTGCTGGCCTGAGCCCTTGCAAGTAAATCCTTCTCCTAATCCCCCTCCGGAGAGGTGTAAAGAGCACTGAGGTGGTGTCAATTGCAAGTACTTAATGGCATTGATATTGGCCTTGATGCAGCAGCAAGGCTCTTGGCCCATTGATCTCCATAAGGGGTAGCCATGGTGTAGGCATCTTCAGCACCTTGGCATTTAACTGTGCTTAGCTGTCACAGCTTTTGGGGTTGGAGGTGACCAGCACAGTCTGGCTTCATTGTGCTTGGCTGCCCAAGCTCACATGGATGCATGGCTTTGAGTCCAGAGACCTAGGACAGCTGGATCCATTGCTGCCATGTACATCTATATCATTTTTATCCATGCTAAGGTATCAGCAGTGGATGGCCCATTAGCAAAAGTAGTTTATTAGGTAAAGATCAATAGAGCAGTGGTGCTTTGCATGTATCAGTCACCTTTGTAATGGACTCACAAAGCTGTGGCTCTCTGTGTTGGCAGCAGGCAGACCCAGCTGTTCTTGGCAGTGTGGCTTACCCATACTGGGCAAAGCCAAGTTCCTGTGTCTAAGCTCAGTGATTTAGGTTTAAAAGTACAAATTAAGGTTGTTCTTACTGGTGGCTTTGGTTTTCTCCAGCTTGAAGACTTGAACTTCCCAGAAATCAAACGTAAGAAGCAAAATGAAAGCAAGGAGGAAGATAAGAAGGAATTCAAGGACCTCTTTGAGCTGGACAGTGACTCTGATGAGGAGAATGCTGGATTCCCTATAAAAGGTATGGGGCTGGGGCTGAGCATGCCTTCTCCTTGTGCAGAATTCTCTGTGATGTGAGTCAATATGGTCTTGCCCTAATGGGGTGCATGCTGGGCATGCTTGGTTCAAAAAATGCTCTGTTAAGAAGAGAGAGCACAGGATGATGATGCCTTTTGGAAGCATTTTAAAGTGACAAGAGGTGGGTGGGAGGCTTTTATCCTTCTCTAGCTCTACTTTATCCATCCAGCTCATTTTAAAGCCTTATTTCCTGCATTAACCTTTTCTATACGTGACCCATAGTCTCTCTTCCTCTTAGCACTTTATCACAGACACTGACCTCAGCATCACAGCCCAAGAACTGGGGGATGTTTGGCTGAACACAGACCCTGCTTTCAGAGGCTTCCAATTAGCAGCCATAGCTTCATATCCTAGTTCCCAAAGAGTGAGTTCTCCTTCTTGTCCAGGTTCTGGGCTGAAGTTTCACCTTGGAGAACATAAAAGTGAGTGGAGAACTCCATGTTTTGTTTCCTCACCTATAAAAGAGGAATAAGACCGTTCTAGCTGACAGCAATCTGCTGTCTACATCAGTGCAAACAAGAGCTATCAGAGGGCCTGGCTACCAGAAGAAGGATCTTTGATGGAAGAATGGTTTTTCTCTCTTTCCATGCACTTCTGATTTATGTGTTTGATAGTGACTGATGTTGCAAGTGTTCTTGACAAGCCAGGAAAGGGAGAATGCAGTGATGTCACTCTCTGGCTGTGACCACGAGAGGGCCACAGTAAATTGTGGAACCTGCCTGAGAAGTTGATGTGATTTGAGGCCAAACTTAGGTGTTCTGTTTGTGATGTGGGGTGTTTGGGCCATCACAGGTACGTACAATAGCGTGACTTGGAGGAACACTGAATTTTCCTGTTTGGAGATTGACCTATGGATAATTAACCTATGGATGAAGTCTGTGTGCACACTGTAAGGTGTGAGGATAAACCTTGAGACTGAACACAGAACCAGTGTCTCCCTCACAGGAGGAGGAGAAGGTTGGAAAGCTCTTGTTTGATAGCTCGAGGTTGGAGGTAGGTGACCCAGCAAAGAACAGGGGGAAAGCAAAAGTGAGCACATGACTGAGAGATCAGTGTGGCATCAAAATGAGTTGCTGAGATAGATCCTTGAGATCTGGGGTTGTCCTGCCTGCTGTATGAGTCAGTGCCTTAGAAGAATCAGTGGCTTCTCTAAGGGCAGTGATAACTGCAGCTCGGAAGGCAGGATGCTGTGGTCTGGGGAAAACCAGGACTTGTACACTTGAGAGGTTTCTTGGACTGATGGGCTTCGAAATACACATTGGGATCGTAATGGGGCATGTCTGTGATGCACATACACCCTCTACATGTGCTTGTGCTACCTGTCCTTGAGGTTCTTTGGCAGCTTTAAGGGCCTGACATACATTGTGCAGAGAGTGCAAGTGAGGACTGAGTTCCACGTGATGCCAAAGAGCATCCCTGCTCCATGTGTGCATCCCGGAGCTGTGGTACCTACTCACTGCTGCCCTTGGTATCCAGCATTCCTGGGTCAGCTGCCTCTCCACAGCCTTTGTTCCCAGCAGAGTGTTCTCTGGAGGGAGGGACCAGGCTCTGAAGGCAGCTTCCATCACAAGGAGCAGCTGTGCTCAGCCCCACCATGGGTCCTGAGGCACTTGGTGGAGACAGCACTGGGTCTGCACTATAGCATAGGGTGAAGCCCCCTCCAGGCTGTGGTGTGACTCCACAGTGGGAAAGGGATAGGGAACAGGGAGGCTGGGAAAAGCGCCTGTGTCTTGGGAGATGCATACAATGAGCTCTTGTTCTTGCTCTGTGTGGGGTGTGAGATGTTCCCAGCCCTGCTCTGCTGGATGCAGATGGAAGTCAGAGAAGCCAATGCTTCAGTTTGCTGCTGAAAGGAATATAGCTGTAAACCAAGGAATACAGCTGTAAAACAAGGAATATAGCTGTAAAACAAGGAATATAGCTGTAAACCAAGGAATATAGCTGTAAACCAAGGAATATAGCTGTAAAACAAGGAATATAGCTGAGACTGCCCAGTGATGCTGACCTCCTTGACAGGGAGAGACCTGTTCCAAGACGGGCTGGTGCTATGAAAGTATCTGTGACATTGATGTCTCATGGGCATTTGGGAAGCCCTTCTGGCACAACACTACTTCCAGACATGGGCAGGAAGAGGTGGAGCTGGTGGGCTATGCCCTCTCTGCTCTAGGAATGGAAGCAGGGTCATGGTTTGGGAATGCTAAGGTTGATGTGGGACAGAACAGAAGGCTCCTTGGAAAGGTCAGCCATACCCAGAGGTGTCCACGCTCTCCTCAGTAGCAGCAGCACCTAAAACTGTTCAGAGTTCTCACTGGAAAGAGCCAGTTCCAGGATCCTGGAAAGAAGGAGAGAGGGAGGGACCACTGGAAAGGAAGGAATTCCCTGCTAGAAAAGCCCTTGCTAGGTCCTTGCATTGGTTTGTTGCTGTAACTCATCCTCTTGGGCAGCCCCATGGGTTAAATCCATGAGGATGGTCCCTGGTCTGGAAAATTCTCTTCCCCCTGATGGTTACTACATGAAAGTCTGGATTTCAGCCCCTGCTGCTGGTGCAGCATCATCCTGGCTCTCTGGTGGGATACTGGGTACGGAGTCAGAGTGCGAATGGCTCCCATCTCTCCCCTACCACAGCACTGGGCTTGGCAGAGTTGCCTGTGTTAGGATGTTGTAGCTGTTTTGGCCTGTCGCATCCAGACCAGATTCCCAAGAGTGGAAAACTGCCTGCTAAAAGCAGGGAAATCCTCCCTTTGCTGTTACTCAGCTGCTGCTCAGAGCCCCCCTCACCTTTTCTTCTGAGTTACATGAAGTATTGTATCAGTGCAGTGTTGATTTGGGTTTGCACTGTCCCTAATCCCTATGGAAGAGAGGTCTGGAGGGCAGCTGCAGTCCTTGGCTTAACCATTGCCAGCCAAAACATCTTGCTCATGGACTAACTTGTACCTCAAAGAGCTTCTCTCACAGCAGAGCAGGCATCTGAAGAGGTCTTTCCAGTCCCAAGCAGGGAGTGAATGAGGGGCTCCCTCTTCTCACAGTTGCCATTACTCATTCCTGGGATCATCAGCAAGTAGATGATGATCCTGTTGTTTTCCAGCAGCACTGGTGCACTTGTGCATTACCTTCCCTTCTGTTCTGAGCATCCCCCCCCTTGTCCACCCCTACCTCTACCATCCTCATCCATGCCTTAGCAGGGAAAGGAGATGTGCTGCATCCTGCCCCAGCACTGCTGCAGGGAATGACCATTGGCATGGTGGTGCTTGCAGCTTACATAGTCCTTGGTGCCAGGGTGCTGCTCCCACATGGGACCACCAGCCCCTCTCTTCTTCCCCTGGGGACCAAGAGCAGCAGCATCCTCCTGGAACAGCATCCCTGGAGCAGGCAAGGAGGGGCCAGTGAGACTGCCCTGGAGTTGGATAGGGAATAGAGCAGATTTCCCAAAGAATAGGAGAAACTGTGGTTTGGGCTGGGAAGAGATCCGGATGGGTTCCTATGGGGAGAACCAGTGTGGGCATAACATTGCGGTTGTGGATTCTCACAGGGCAGGATCCAGTCTGCACATCTCAGGCGAGAGCAGAACGAGCCGGGAGGTGGGGAGGACAGAGCATGGATTTGATCCATGCCTGTGTCACTAATGGGGATGGGGAAGCTCATGCATTCCTCTCATTTACCAGCTGACAGAGCCCTGCGAGGAAAGGCTCCTGGAGGTTATTGATGGCTCAGAATGAGGTGCTGGGCTGCCTCATCATGAGGCACTTAGAGGCGAGGAGGGAGCGTGGCTGCAGCATCTCTCTGTGCCTGGCTGTAATGAGTGCTGTGTCCACGTTAGGTGTTGCTGTGCCTCTAATGAACTTGAGCAGCTTGCTTCATTTATCCCTCATGTAATTATATTACAGCAATTCAATGCCAGGGCTGTGGAAGGAGAGGTCAGACACTGTCATTTCCTAAGCAGAATAAACACGGCCCTTCTTATAGTGGTAAAATCCCTGCTGTGGGCTGGGATACAGGGGCAGAGTGAGGTGGAAAAGGGGAGAAGCACAAATGAATGACCCAAGGGCCCCAAACCCAATCCCTGCCCACATCTGCCCCCCTCTGGGTGCTCTCAGGTGAGCTGGTAGCTGGATCTGTTAATGCTGTTGCTGTTTGATGGATGAGAAGATGCCCCTTGGTGTTGCCTGAGCTGCTCAGGTGCCCATCAAGGTGATGTGGTGCAGTGATGTGCTCTGCAATCCATCTCCGCATGGATGCAGGTTTGCTCTGTCCATGACATGGAGCTTCTGGTCCCTCGGGGGGGGCAATGGCAGGGAGGCTGCATCCTGCCAGAGCTGATGGATGGGTGAGGATGGGGAGCTGGGAATGCTGCAGCCGCCTGATTGATGGCTCTGTATCCAGTTCAGTGAGTAACAGAGGTCAGCTGCTGAGGAGGGAGGATGGGGCACAAACCAGATGCCATGGTGGGGCCCAAGAGTCACAGTGTGAGAAAGATGTACGGGCAGTTGGCAAGCAGGAGGGGTGAATAAAGAGCTTCCTCAGGAGCTTTGGAAGCAAGGGAGGCAGCCAGCAGCACGGAGCTGGGCTTAGCTCAGGGAGAAGGCAAGGAGCAGCTGGTTCTTCTCCCTCTGTATTCTGCCCTTCTCCACTGCAGTGAGCTCAACAGGGGTAAAAGCAGTCTGGTTCCACAGGCTCAGGGGCAGGGGATTCCTCCCAAGGTTCCCTTGGCCCTGGTTATCCATCTCCAGAGGGAATTTGCAGCAGTATCTGTTCCTAGACCTTTATGTTCTCACTAGCAGAGGGAATAAAGCTAAGAGTGGTTTACAGTGATGCCCTGGACCAGACCCCTGTTTTCAGTTACATGTAACTGTGAAGGTGGGGATGTGCAGCACTGTTTCTCAGTGGAACCAGCCCTCTGTGGTCTCAGCTTTGTGACTTTCTCCTCCTCCTTTCCCATGTCTGTTCAGTAGCCCATTTCTTCTCACTGTGCTGTTCTGTCTTGCTCCCCCAGCTTTCCCATCTCTCTGTTCATGACAGGCTTGGGTGCTGCACCAGTGGTGCTCCATAACAGCAGTAAAACCCTGCCAAGTGCTTCTGAGGTGATGTCTTTGACTGGGTCCTGGCCTCTAGCACATGGAACACATCCTTCTCTGGGCCTTAGTGCAGTGCTATTGGAGAGATAGGGTCTATTTCCCCTTTAGTCTGACTGTACTCCTGAGGATGAGTGTTGGGATGGTAGAACACACATACTTCATGTCTACTGCCTGTGTGTGTGCTCGTGTGCTGCTCCTCATCTTCCCATTCACATCACTTGCAGGTAAAGGCAAAGCCAAGCAGGCATCAGATGACAGTTCAGAAGCGAGCAGCGAGGAGTATGGCGAGGATGATGATGATGAAGAAGGAAGGTATGAAATCGAGGAGGATGAGGAGGAGTTGGAGGACGACAGTGGCTCGGATGGTGAGTAGAGCAGTTGGGCAATGGGGAAGGGGCTCCTCTCCGAAGGAACCATCTCTTCTGTTCTGAGCTGCGGGGTGTCAGGAGGGACTCTTACACACAGAGCCTGGACAGGGAGACCTGAGCTGATACTGAGAGCAAAAGAGTTAAGGTCCTTGCAGGCCTTGCTCCCCCCCACCAGTCCCTTTCATCTCTTCTCAGGAGCCTCCTGCAGAGAGGCTCAGACAAGCCCCAGCAGGGCACAGGGCCTTGCTCCAAGGCTCTCTGCAGGTTACGCAGCCATGGGGGTGGAGGGTGCTCTGCACTCTTCATCTGAGCAGTGCCTGGGCTATGGGTAACCCTTTGGTTGCTGCTTCTCAGCTGCTCCTCCCAGGATGGGACTCAGAGGAGACCTTGCCCAAGTCCTGCTCCATCTGGGGGTCAGACCCCAGGAGCTCATCTCAGTCTCCCCTCTTTTCACCCTAAGTAATGTTTTCCTATTACTGATCCTGATCACTTCTGCAGGTCAGTACCTGCTGCCCAGAGGTATTGCTCAGAGTGGGCATCAAGGTAGGAGGTTTCCAGCTCCATGCTTCTTGCAGGCCAGAACCAGCTAAATAGGTCCTGAGGAAGCCACCAGCTGTGTCATCAGGGCTAAACCAGGCTTTGGTGCAGCTGAGGAGGGAGCATCCTCCCCTTCCATCCCTTGCACAGCACCACAGGCAGCCAAGAGCCTGCTCAGCACCCAGCAGAGCAGCTCAGGCTCGCTGTCTGCCAAGTCCCTGTGCTAAGCTGCAGACAGAGGCTGGGCCTGCCAAGGGTGTTCCTTTGTGTGCCGCTTCCTTCACCCTTTGTATTGGAGCAGCAGGGTCTGCTCCTCACATGCCATGGGGTGCAGGAGCAGCCACAAAAGCTGCTCTGTGCTGCCTTTCTGCACTAGTCTGGGGAGCAGGAAGGGGGAAAGGGGCCAAGCGAGAGCAAAGCGTGCCTGATTTAGCATGGCAGATGGCTGTGGCTTGGCACGCACGCCCAAGCCTCGGCGCTCAGAATAGATGGGTGTTTGATGCCTGTTCTGACAGTGCTGTGAAGGAGCAAGAGGGAAAGTTTTCCCTCGCTGCCTGTTGGAGTATTCAGGAGGAAAAGCACCAGGGAATGGTGTTTGAGGGAGCAGGAACTCTGAGCCTCCCTTCTTCCAGCCCTAACGCAGCTTTAGAGCCAGTTCCTGAGTCTCTCTGTGCCTGGATACCCGGTGTAGCTGCAGTGATATTCCAGCCTGGCCTGTGGCACTTTTCCAGCCGTCCATCAGGCTGGGATAGGGCAGAGCCGCCCTTCCCAAGCCTCAAGCTGTGTGTGCTGAGTGTTTCTGTTGTGCTCTTCACCAACACTCATACATGTGGCCTGGTCAGGCAATGAGACAGAGAGGAGCTGGTGTCAGCTTCCCAGCCTCCAGCAGGCCAGAGCCTGAGGGGAGAGCTCTGCACATGCTCCCAGTGGAATGAGAGGGAAGGGCACTGGGAATGGGAACGGGAACTGTCCCTAGAAACCAGTTCTCACTTGTGCTCCCCACTATTAAAGCATCATTTCAGAAAGGAGGGAGCATGGGGTTAGTTTTACATTGGGAGGCTTCCTTCCTGCAGCCCTTCATTCCCAGCCTGGCATCTCTAGCGAGGAAGACTGACCTGAGCCATGAGGGATGAAGGTTTGGAAGCACTCACGTTCCCCTTGGATCTTACTTTGTGTCTCTGCCTCAGGCATCGCAGTTACTCAGGTCTCCCATCACTCCCTGCAGAGCTCTCCTCCTGCTCTACGAGAGCTGCAGCAGCACCAATACATTAATGAGGGGCTGGGGTTAATTAGCAGTGAGTTGCCTTGTTCCCAGTGCAGCAGGATTGAGACCTCTCCCTCCCTCCCCAGCAGAGGAAGGCGCCCGTGTTCCGCATGGATCCCAGCAGAGGAGCCGCACGGGTGGGATGTCCCGAGCCGACCTCGAGCTGCTGGCGCAGGGAGACGAGGACGTTGTGGAGGACTTGGCTTTCTCCGACGAGGACTGAGCCCCTCCGAGCTGCTGGTACCACAGCACCCATCCTGCGGCACCCACAGCGGGGCCTTGGAGCCATGGTAAGAGCCGGGAGGGCAGCCCTGGGTGCCACCAAGGACTTGGCAGTGCCGCAGCGGAGGCGCTGCTTGGACTTCAAAGCTGTTTTCTGCCCGTTCTGGTTTTGGTAACAGTGGAATTGTGCTCGCATCCAGGCCAGAGAACTGCTCAGCACCGGTAATAAACAGCCCTCATTAAAAGCTGCTGCTTTCAGTAGCACAAGGCTCAGTTTCAGCTCCTGGAGCGTGAGCCAAGGGGAAGTAGAAGTTCTTTTGTCTGAGGGTCTGAAGATACAGGGGGAGTGCAGAGATGGGAGGTTGTGCAGGCAGGAAGGGGGAGGAGGAGGCAAAACTACCACCATAGGAACCATGCTTTCATTTTGTGATGGGTGTTGGACTTAGCACAACCAAGGATCAAATCTGAGCCTGTGCTTGGTACCAGACCTACTGTTAGTGACCTAAAACCGCCTTCTAGAGCCAGTTCCAGCTGCTGCTGAACACGTCTGTTCTGGTCCTGCCATCAGCAGTGATGACTGCAGGTGCCTTGGGCATCAAATCACTGCATCTCCTCGGAAGCTTCTAGATGCAGCTCATGCTGGGTCTCCCTGTTGGAGTGGTGCTTGTGGGAGGCCACTGTGTAGCTCAAGGTGGGTAAGGGCAATAGAAACAGCTTCTCTGTAAAGACCACTGTTACTTACAGCTGTTCTACACCGAGTGCTGCTCCTCTCCTGCTTCCAGACATCATTACTGCAGAGCTAACACTGCTGCAGTGTGGGGGGTGGGCTGTTTGCTTCGCTTACTTAGTGTGTTTTGGAGCTTAGCAGCAGGAATAGGGCTGGAAAGGGCTGCTTTTCCCAAGTGCGGTTACAGGAATCAGTAGCCATGCACCCAGATGCCCTCAGTCCTTTAAATGGGAGGAAGTAACCTCAGAAATGGGTAAGTTGTGTTTTATTATCCTCATCATCATTATTGTCATTGTTATTATCATTTATAGCCCACTTTGAGAGGAACAAAGCATCTGCTGCTTCATTAGCAGCTCTGGAGTGCTCAAGCCTGAGGTTCCCTATGGCTGGTAAAGCCTCTGTCACAAGGGAGCTGACTGCAAAGATGAGGCCCTAATGATAAGAAGATGGTTTGTAACTTACCTTTTAGTCCCAAAGAGAGAGGAGTTCTTGTTCCTCCTCCGACTTAGTGGCAAAGTGAAGAACCAACCCTCAGGCTGGCTTTTAGGCCAGAAATGCAGCAGCCCCAACCCACAGAGAGGTACCCCTAGCAGCAGGGTAGCACACAGTGAAAGAGAGGAGATTCTTGGGTAAAGAACCACATCCAAGGAGCTCGGGTACCGGTTGGAAATTAAGTGTTTCTTCTGTTTTATTTAAACTGATTGCTGGGAAGCGTTTGTATGGTGATGTGATGGGCAATGGCTGGTTGGTTTTTACAATAGAAAGAAGCTAATGTACCACCAAGCTAAGTTTGGTAACAAAAGGAGGGCAGCACGTGCAACCTTGAAACAGAAAAGGGCAGGGGAAGCAGAGAGAAAAGTACCACATGTCATTGTTGTTCACAACTGTACAAGTCACAGGAGGGCACCCCCAGGAGTTACCATCTCATTCACAGTAGTAAAAACTCCTTCTTACCCATTGGTTTTAGCCTGATCCGCGCCCCCCACCCCAGCATCCCTCCCCTGCTCTGGGAACGCAGAGGTACCTGTCTCATGGTCCACAGCAGGCCTGAATGTGCAACTGCATCCACCTCTGTAACAAGGCTTGAAAAGAGAACCAAAACAACCCCAGAACAAAAGAAACCCCCACCCCAATGTAGAAATGAGTCTGTTGTACATGTGAGGGAGGCCGGGGTGCCCCTTCAGCCCACCAGAGCACATCACTGGGTCTTCTCTTTACAAAGCATCGAATGGGCAAAACCAAGCGGCTCTGCGGGGCTGGAGCATGGGCAGAGCCTGTTCTCTGTGTGCCAGGAGGGGGGCAGCCCTGGGCTGTGCCGTACC
>JANHGB010043411.1:13342-32964 GCA_026283785.1 Coracopsis vasa | reverse complement strand
GCTCTCTCAGCCTGGCTCCAGAGCAGAGCTGCTCCAGCCCTCGCAGCATCTCCGTGGCCTCCTCTGGACTTGCTCCAACAGCTCCATGTCCCTCTTGTGCTGCTGCCCCAGAGCTGGATCAGGACTGAAGGATTTTGTTACCTGACAAGGAAGTGACCAGCAGAGGCCGTTTTCCCTCTAAAACCACATTCCATGTACCAGTACCTGCTCAGGTTTCTGCTCCTCAAGACAGAGAGCTTTGCTGAAGCTTCTCCTCAGTGGTGGAGTGTCCTGCAAAGCAGATCTGGCAGACTCCAATTCAGCATGTAAAATAACCTGGAAGCCCCATCAGACGGATGAAAAAGAAGCAGATCCCTTTTTTCTCCAAACAGTTCACATTTATTGATAACGATAAAAAAATCTTTTAAAGACTATCTGTATTTTATTACCAAGAATGAGGTATTATGTATACAAAACATTTACAGGATTTGATATGCAGTTCATGAGTACAGACAGGAGAGTGCAGAGGGGACACTGATAACAGGAAAAGAGCCAACAGAAGAGTCAGTGGCGGGGAGAAGAAGGAAGAGCAGTAAAATCACACAAAGAAAGACCAAGGTACGGGAAATTAATTAGACTGCAGCAATCAAGTCATATTGCCACAGCACTTTGCTTGGAGGAGGAGGAACTATTGGGTTTGTGGAGTTTTATCTCCCCAGCTGTTTGTGCTGTCATGTGCTTTGAGCTCTAAAAGATGTTAAGATGAACAGCAGGAAAACCCCAAAGTGCCACTTTTGAGCCAGCTCAAGTGCAAAACAAAATCTAGATCTTCAGACTTGAAAAGTGACTGCAACTCAAAAAGGTCTACAAAGCCAGACACCTCTGGACAGATGTGGAGTGTTGAATGAAGCAGTTTCTTTACAGTTGTCAGCAAAATCGCCATCTGAGAGAGAGAGGGAGAGAGAGAAAGAAAGAAAGGGGACCATCTTCAACCCTTGCAGCCCAGTAAATGGAAAGTGGCATTTGCAAAGAGCCATGAGTGTCATTTAAGTTAATTAACCTCACTGTGCCTTCTGCTGTGCTGGCTTCCCTGTGCCTGGGAATACTGGTTCCTGCTTGGCAAGAATCAAAGCACCTCTTCAGGTTCCTCCTAGGCAGAGAGCTCGTATGAGCAGCCCAGAAGCCACAACTCACGGTTGTCTGCTGTGCAGGCGCTGGGTGGGGAGGTGCTTGACACCAAAGTGGTGGCTATTCTCATACTTAGGCTGCCATAAGTGTGCTGTTGTAACAGTTTAATCTCCATCTTCAATTTCTAAGTCCAGAATAGATAAAATAGATGAGTTTGGTTCACTTTAAGGATACTGGCCTCTCAGCACCTCTAAACCTGACACGTGTGTCAGCCGCAGCTAGAACTGGTCCACAGGAGAGGTGCTCTCAGAGACTTTGCAGTCATTAAATAAGGTTTATGCTGAGTTCAGAACCAGCTTTCCTCAGGCAGGGCATCCAGTATCTTAAGCAAGTTCTGCTCTGAAAGTGTAATACCTCCAACAAGCTCCTCTACCACTTAGCCACCACTTACGCTGCCTCCCCAAGATTTTATAGAGCCTCTCTGGCTTCCTAGCAGGGCCTGCAGCCACCACAGTAGCTCCTTTTGCATGGATGGACAGTTTAGCTCTAAAAAGGTGAGGAAAGACCAAGCAGGGTCTAACTTATGCAAATCCTGCTGTATTTCAGACTGAAATCTTCTCTGCCCCACTGCCATGTATGGTCTGTAGTTGTCTGCTGACAGCTCTTTGTTCAGCTCTTCAAGTCTGTGACTTTTGCTGTGGGTGGAAGAGAGGGCTCAAAGTGGAAGGATACCTGAACAGACTAACAAAAAGAGTTCAAGTAGGATTGCTTGGGCCTGGGTAGAATGGGGTCAAAACCCAAAATGGCAATTCCCCTCTGGCAGTGAAAACGGTTGAGCAGGCACTGCTTAGAGCATCCCCTGCTGCATCACTTAGAGTGAAGATCGCTGTGCTCCCTGCCGATGGCAAAGCTTCTGCTGCTGAGAACACAAGCTGCCTATTTCTAACATGCACAGGGAAGGATGGGAGGCTAGAAGGATTGGAAAGCGCACAGGAAGGATGTCAGCCATACCTCCTTTGGACTGATTTAAGAAGCAAGCTTAAGCTCTGCATAATTTACAGGTAAGAACAGTCTCAATAAAATCAATTCAAGTGGAGTGTCCTAAGGAAGTGGAGTGAAACTCCAGCACTGAGCTGGGAACAAATCAGGATCAGCCTAGCATGACACAGTGAGGGAGAGCCTGCTCTCTGCCTCTCTCTCCACAGTGCTTCAAGCACAAATCCAAGGAAAGTATGAATTGCTTTAACCCATCAAGACCCAGAGCTCAAGATTCCCCAAAAATGTGCTCATACAAAAGGTATTAGTGTTCACAGCCTGGCCACAGCTCTGTGGGCATGCTTTGAAAAAGAACGGACTCACAAAGTCAAGTATCCAGCAACTGCTTTTCTTTGTCTCGGACATCACTTGGTGGCAATGGGAGAACAGTTTGCAGCACTGGAAGACCACAGGGGATTTCTTAAGATGGCAAGGAATGTCCTGACAGGAGACTTGCAGTTGATCTCTAATGCACTACAGAGCACTTTTGGTAGGGTTTTTTCTTTTTGACTTTTAAACATTTACACAGTTAAAAATGATTCCTAACTGATGCACTGGTTATTTTTCCTTTCAGTGAGAGCCCTTGTGTTCAGAGTTAGGATTTGTGCAAGCATACTTGCAAAAGTATTTATGGCTGAGTTAGGAAAAAGGGTTAAACTTAAGAGACTAGCTGTTGGAACTAACAAAGACCAAACCCATTAAGTTTAAAATTCAAACAGCTACTTTACTATCTATAAAAGGCTTTAGTGGGGTGGGGGTTTTTTGCACAATTGCCAGTTGAATATGGTGTATTGCAGTCAGCTGCCACAGGCGAGGGTCCAGCCATCTCATCCATTTGCTTTTCATCTGTTGTGGCACTACCTGGAAATCATGGAGCTGGAATGGGACTGGCTAGAAGAGGTGGTGGCAGCACTGAGCTGGGAGAATCCACTGTGGCTTGATTCAAGGCTGGTCATGGATCCCCTGCAATAAAAACCAAAGTAGTTTCAAGCTTCCAAAAATACAAAGATTTTGATTTCTGCTATGGATCTACACTGGGTTTGTCTGCACATTGAATAAAAAGCAAGTAACAGTTTTGGGGCAGATACTCAAAAGCTTTTCTCCCTTACACATAAGATAATGGGTACACCAAACACCTTGCAAAAAAGAGATGCTGTTCAAAGAGACTTAGAATGAGTTTCAGTCAAACAGATCAACCGGCAGGGAACTGAACTGGCTCAATTCCATTTTGAGTTGCACCCATTTCTGCATGGCAACCTGCCAAACCCAACAACTCACACAATGCTTTCATAGCAAAGTGACCAGAGATAATTATAATGAGATAACTAATTAACCCCCTTTATACATTAGTTGCCCCCAGTGCCAGTAATGGTTGAATTTATCTACTGCTTCTTGAGGCCTAAGAAAGCACAAATCCTCACAATTTACATGTATTTATGCGAACTTGACAGTGGCTTGATCATCTAAGTATCAGAAAGGTTTGATGTAACCTGACCTTCATGAACCTTGGCCATACATACCTGAAATCTTCCGATCCTATTACTTCTGTATAGTACATCACTTTACACTTGTGAGACGAGACCTGTAGAGATGCTAATACATCATCCACACGAGGCAGGTTGGTTGTAGCACAGGCAGGCATACTATGAAATTTCCACTGGAGGATATAGAAGCCAGGCCACCTGGTCACATGCGATCCCTGGAAGCAGCCACAACAAGAATGAAAAATTACCTTTGTCAACATGAATATTTTTAGGCTTGAAATTTCTTTTTCAAGCTTAGAAAAACTGCCTGGATGCCCATCATTTTTAACTCAGTGCCAGTGTTTCAGCTCCTCAGCCATCTGGCAGTGCTGGTCAACATTCCCCACACAGCATATGCTTATAAAAGTTATGACAGAATGCCAGAGGTTCCTCCTGCTTTTTGCCAGAGTCAAGGGGTTAGGGTTTAAACATACTGAAAAGGACAAAGTTCTTCTTTAAAACAATAGCTATTTTTTCCACTTACTTTCATTAATGGCTGTCCTTTGAGACTGTGAGAAGGGCAGGCAAGACTCCTGCCTCACAGAAACAAACTATAGTTCAAGAGGTCACTGCCCATATTTGCAGTTAAAACACTTCTAGTTTTAAGGAACAGCTTTTTCAAAGGCTCTTCAACTCTTATTTCAAGTTAAAAAGAAAAGCAGTGGTAGAGTGTGATTGCAAACATGCTGCATGTAGTATTAAATGATAGGTTGCAAATGCCATGAAAAAAATAATCAGGAACCTTGGCCATACGGAGTTTCTTATGGTACCTATCAGAGGGACAAACACACAGAAGCTAAGTCTTAATTTCCACACTTCTTCCATTCCTGTGCTAAGAGACTATGATATTCTTCAAACAGACTGTTTATGTCAGAAAATAATGGTCAAAATTAGAGCACACAGCATGTCTTGCTGCTTTCAGGATGAGCACTTCATCCTAGGTGATTTCCCTACAGTCCTTGCTGATCAATCTCAGTCACTATTGGACTGATGTAAACTCTCCTCACAGCAGATCCCATGTAAATACTATCCCCATTCCCTACAGCATGCAGCTAGGCACAGAAGCTGAAATGTCAGCCAAAAGCAAGCAGACAGCCTGGAGCTGAATCACCACTCAGTCATCAATAATGATTGTGAATTAGAATGTGTCACTTTGGAGCTGGCCTCCACCTGCTCCCACCCGAGGATTCAGTGGTCTCACCTGCACACTCTCCCCTTCTTTGCAGATAAGGGGAGACTCCACCATACTGTAATCACACCCCAACTGCCAGACTTTGTCTATCAACTGGACATTGTTCCCACCAGGAGAAGTAATACTGTGAGCTCCCAGAGAGTCCTTTTTAGGAGGCTGCGGGGCTCTCTTGGAATGAAAGATGTTAAAAACAATGTCGCCCTTGCACACATCAAAATCCCATGTGATGACAGATGAGGCATCCACAATCTGAATGAGAACCTGAGATAGAAAAGTCATATTAGACAATAGCAATTTGCTCAGTAAAGACAAACTCCTACCAAAAAAGAAGACAAAGAACAGAGCTTTTTGTTGAAACTAAACCCAGCAGCTATTAGAAAGGCATCACAGATACAAATTCTCTCCTGATGGAGTACATTTGTTTTAACATATGACTTCCAGAAGCTCTCAAGTAGATTCTGAGAATATTGTTTATCTTACTTAGAAGGATATTTGAATGGAATGAAAACCAGACACGTTCTTTAAATGACAAGATGCCAATACAAGGAATGGTCACAAACTTCAGCTACTAAAGCATCATTATGCACCAGAACTATAGAACAAGGTAGAAGCTTGGCAACTAAATAATTAACTTTGAAACCATTTTCAGTCAAGAAAGAGTCCAGAGCAGAGGGTTGAGATGAAAGAAAAGGGTAGGCTGCAGCCATACCTCATGCGGAGCTCCTTTGAAGACACTTGCAGACTGGTAGATTGTTTCAGTCCAAAGCTTTATGTCTTCATTTTCCAACTCTTCTGCTGTCCGATAGAGGGACTTGGGAACCAGCCCACCCTCTGGCACTTCACACTGAAAGCACAAACAGCCATTATAAAGTATCCCCTCTGTACATCCTCACCCTGTCACACACTCTGCCTGCTAGCTTCAGAAACCAAAACTCACCTTCAGCAAGTACTCTGAAGAATGAGACACAAACAGAGTGTGAAAGTAATTCTATAGCTTGTATATCACACATACATAAACCTATTTTACAATAAGCTGGTTTAGGTGAGTTTGCAGAATTAGACACCAGGGGAACAGATCTTGTATATGCACAACAGCCACCTCCATAGAAAATAACTGTGTCAATGCTATAGTTATCACTCATACTGCCCTATACCTAAGATAGATGTGAGCCACTTAAGAATCCTGAGGAAAGTGGCAACAGGGACTCGGTCTAAAAACCATAGCCTACACAGACCTGAAAGAACCGGGGTAGCTAAATTGAAGGATGGTGGGGAGATGCAGTAAGTTTCCAAACAGGAAAAAGGATAATGCAGTCAAGGAAGGTAACAGTTTTGAAGTTACAACTGTAACAGCTCAGTACTAGAACTGATTACACAACCTCTTAAGCAATCTTCTCTTCAAGATATCTCTAGTAATGAAGTTAGATAACTATCTGATCAGAGATAGGTTTCATAGGAGTGTTTGATAACTGCATTACAACACAGAATTGAAGGGATCTCTGAGAAGTAAAGAGAAAAGAGACTATCATTTTCTGTGACTGACAACAAGTGTTGTAGCAATTTGCTGTCTGGTAACATTCACTTTTGCTTATTAAGCAGTGGATTTTGCCAGCTTCTTAAGCTTCAAATTAGATAGCACAAATTCTCTCCACTGAAAGCTACTGCTGCAGCAGCAAACAGCCTCCTCAAGATGAACACACACTCAACTCTGTCACATGTAACAGGGCTTCCTTATAATTTGATACTGTATTTGAAGAGACCTAGATGAATTTTCAAGAATGGTACAGAAATTAACCCAAAAAAGTACCCAGGGGCTTAAAAAGCAAGCCTGAAATTGTAATTTAACACAGCTGAGTTCAGGAAAAAAAGTCACTTAAGTGTTAAAAAAGTCACTTAAGTGTTGCTGTGACAGAGGCTCCATAAAATGCCCCAGCTGCACTTCTACATCTCAACCACAACAGTGAGCCTGTGTTGTCAGAAACATTACAGAGAAAAACCTTACTGTATCATTGAGATGTTAAAATGACAGATTCAATTGACATCCACAGGGTATGCAGGGAACAGCTACTAAAGCACATGACAAGGGACCAAGAAATTACAGTATCCTGCAGTAAAGCAATGGGTTTAGTTTGCTGTGGGCTAGGAGTCCTGCCTGTTTGTTAAGCCCTGCTAGCAGGTGTGCCATGTATTTCCTGGGGCTCCTTATGGTATTGGTTAATTCAGGTGACACAGACTCTTCTGATGGTGACAGCTCTTGCTCAGTGTTGTGCTGCCACATCTGCTTGAACCTGACAGGTAATAGAAACTGGCTTTTAACCTTGGCTATTTTGGGAAGTTATTTGATATTCACTGTGCATCCAGAAGAAAACACTAAACCTGGGAAAGCATAGTCCCTGCCTCCAAACTACATTAAGAATCAACCTGTGCTTCAAGGCTTCTTTGTTTAAAGGAATGGAGGGGAAAAATAATAAAACCCCACAGATAAGTTGCTATATACACTAGTTTATATTCATACCATGCACTCTCCACCAAGAAAATCAGGGATGATTTCTTTATCGATGTAATCCAGCAGTCCCCCAGGACCCTGGTAGTCATTTCCAGCATAAATAAGGAATTTCTTCCTAGTGTTGTCATCAATGAATGGACTAACCTACAAACAAAGAAAACCAGATTAGATCAGGCTCCCACGTTTCTCTCAAATCAATTTTGAAGGAATCAGTTTGATTGTTACCATCCTCTTTAGTTCACACTACAATGTAGCTAAATTAACCCACTGTGTAAGCAAGTTGTTAGATAGTGTTTTTTAACCCACCCCAGGAATCCTATAAAGAGAGATGTTTCCAACTGGTAACATTCCTGCTTATAAAACCTGATCTCTAGAGAGCTGTTCCAAACAAGCATGTAGCAGTGTGCTGAGAGAGCTGAGGAATACCCTGAATTACAAACATACCAGTGTCCAAAGAACTGGGAATACTCGAGGTGCTCTTAGGATAAGAAGACGACCCAAAGTCTCAGGGTAATTAGCTTCGACCACCTCAATGATTCTTAGCAATGCTTTGACACCAGGTCTCCATAAATGCCGCATGTTCAAACCTTCCAGATCTACTAGACAGGTCCAAGAGCTGAATTGGAGAAAGACAAAAGTGAAAAGAAAAACCTCAGTAGCACCAAAATTCTCTTTTCTTATGCAAGTGTCCAATGTACTGAAATGTGTGGATCCCACTGCATGTTTTGGTTTCTTCTATTTTACCTCCTTGTTTTGTACTACCTGTAGACACTGGGGTTTAAGGTCCTCCAAGCAGAAATATCATAAGAGCGTGCTAAGCATGGTTACAGAGGCTGTGCAATGATCACTTTGCACATCACACGTATTCCCCCAGAGACATTTCAGACTCCAGGTGAAGGTTAAGATAAAGCCAAAAAAGATACTGTCAAAGGCCACCCAAATGTTAAACCATTGCTTTTACTGGGAAATCAATCAAGTGGCCATGCTGCAATGAGGCAATTTAACATTTACAGTGCAGATTTCCTACCAACATGGTACAGTAATAATGTCATTACATGTCAAAGCTAATTCTGCTGTCAGGTCTCAGGGAAAGAAGGTTTTCCTATAGGAAGAGGTATGTTCTTATACTAAATATTGAGCTTCAGCACACGCTTTAGTTACTTTCCAAGTTCAGGTCTTGCCGTAGGCACGGATCCAAGATTCACCTCTGTGCCGTACCAGCTAGCATCCATTAAATTATGGCTCCTATGAAACAGTAAACCCTTCTTTGTTTCACTTTAATTGTTTGATATGTAGCCCTTTAGGATTACTTCTACAGATGGAGATACAGAAAGCAGCACTATTTCACACTTTCACACATAAACCCCATCACTCGGATTTGACCTCCCACTGAGAGCTAGGACAGCAAGTTCCTTACCAGGGACAAGATAAGCAGGCATACCACACATCCCCGAACCTTTACAGGGTAATGGAAGGACTCAGAAATTGAAAAGAATCCAAGAAAGACTGTTTCTTTTTAGGGCCAGTCCTGCATTCATTCCACACCCTTAAAACCATTATGCAGTTAACACTTTTGTGAGCAAGCCCTACAATGACCTGAAGATGGGATAACAAGACATTTCTGACTGAACTTCACATGAAGTTGTGCCAGTATTTGGAAAACTAGACCCCAGGTTCCACAAGGTGCCTCATGACCTTACCTTGGATCAAGAGTTGAGCAACCACATAGAAAAATGGAGAATGCAAACAAGAACTGTAATGAGCCTTGACATGGACTATGGATGAACAAGTAACATGAAAACAATACCTGAAACTACTGGAAAGGTTATCCATGATATCATGGCCTGAACTTTTTGGCAGCCTGTACCATTGTCTGGCTATAAAATCCCCCAAAAAGAGAAATGGGAGTTAGGCTGCATTGCTTTGCAGATGTACGACAATAGAAAAGGCCAGGAGCGTAACACCCCTCATGTAGAACCCTTATGAGCATGACACCAAGACTGCTGGAGCAGATGTGCATTTCCCTTAGGCTTTGCCATGCAGATCCACCCTAGTGGTAACTGGGGAGGCTCTCAGTTAACTATAACTGTGCTTGTATCTGTCTGTGAGACACACAGCCCGCTCTTGTTCCACTTAATAACCTTTGCTCAGCAGCATCACATTGCCTCATGTTCCCCCCATGCCTCGTGAAACCAGGTAATTCCCAAAGAGCAGATTCACTTGTATTTTACCTTATTGGCCTGCCAAATACTTTTGTGTTCTCCTCACATCGCCTCAGTCCTTCTTCATTTATTGAAAGAACCTGTACAAGAAGACATGTTGTTTAAAGAAAACAGTCTTAAACTCAGTAGATGGGATAAAGTAAAAATAAAAGGTTTATGTCCAAAGTGTAATTAAAACTACAAACTCAACTAGCATAAACTTTTCCCCCCCTCAAAGAATGAACTAGAAATCACTACATTTATCCCAGTGGTTGATCTTGTTGAAAAATAAATGTATTTTTCCAGAAAGGCAGTAAAATATACACAAGATCGTCCTGAAAACAGAGCCCCAGGAGTGATACAGACAAGAAGTCTCCCTGCCTCAAGAAGTTTCCCTGCCCCTTTAAGCATTGATTTCTTATTTACTCAGAAATTAAAGCCTCTTTTTAAGCTGTAGAAAAGAGTCTTGAAACAGAAGTGGGGCAAACAAACAAAATATAGTATATGCCTGGAAATGCCACTGGAAGAGTAAAATCCAGTCCCAGCTTCTAGTGGTTATTATGACCATGACTGCTGTTCTTAGGAGTCAACAACAACAAAAAAAATCATTGTAAATCTAGAATTCTGCCATCTTTTGGCTTGGAAACTGAGCAGATCCACAATAACAGAGCCCAAGTGATGTCTTTAGGGAAGGCAAGATTACAGGCAAGTACTTTTTCTCTAAGAATAAGTTATTCTTATCCTTGGAGCGCAGGCTTGATAAAATCTGAGCATGGCATTTTATATTCTGTATAAATGCAGGGGTTGAAGTCTAGAGCACTGCACAACTGCAGAAGAATCTGTGAAAATGCTAACCAATAACTAAGGGAGCTGCCAAGAACTACGCCTTTCCGCCACCAGTTTGCAGTTGGAAAGAATGCAGAAGATCAGCTACCAGGAGCTTTCAGATGTATTGAAACCAAAAACAGACGGCCAGAGAGTACATCAAAATACCCAGTGTGATGAATGTTCTGGCAAAGGAGGAAATTTCTAAATGAAAATATCACATTGTTAGCAATTTGTTGGCTCCAAAAATACTTACGTAGCGCAGCAAGGCCTCTTCCCCAAGAGCTCGCACTAAGCCTTTGGTATCCATCTGTCCCAATCTCAGCACGTACAATGGGCGACCATCTGAATAACAGGAACAAATACATCAACATAACCCTTATTACAGCAACAGACAATTTGAGTGAGCTACTTTTATGCTAAAAGTCCAAAAGGAAATAAGCCATACTCCATTCAAACTTCACAGTCAAGCTGGAAGAAGGAGAACCTGGAGCAGACGACAACACAAATTTTGCCCTGTCCAGCTACACCAAAACACTGCCTGTAAATGAACTGCAAAAGTTTAATGGAGACATCTTGATGCAAAAATAGCTCCTCTATCAGCAAGGTACTTTAGAAGGACTTCAACAAGTACACTAGTACACGCAAGACCTTGGTATACACAGTTAAAGACACAGGACTATAATTAGCTTCCAGGACAGCCAAGATACAAGAAAAGCTTTAGTCCATTAGCGTAGGTGAAGAGTTGCAACAAGCAGCAAGCCTTGAATCACGTATGATGTAATACTGCTCTGGATAGCTTACAGCAACCTTTCTGGAAAAGTAGCTGCACTGAGTTCTGGGAGCTAAGGAAATAAAGTGTTAACCAAGGGACTTGCTTTCTGCAGCATTTGCTGGAGTCACACTTTTCAGCTATGTCATTACACATTATGCAGAACTGGCAAACAGCCTCACTTCTGCAGGTTAAGCCTGGTAAGAGCAGACTCTGTTCCAGGGATCAGCTTCAGATGGACCCTCTTGCATTCAAAGCCTTGCCTCTTCACTTTTGCTGCATACTGAGGCATCCCAATGCTGTCCAGGATACTAAGGCATTAAGCTTAACAACCACATTGGCTGAATTTGAGAATCAAAGCTTGCATTCCTGGATCTTCATAATAGGAGCTCATTGTCTGAAACAGCTTCCATCCTCCCAAAGCTGTTATGCATTTTGTAAGGTTTGTTTCATCTATGCTAGTACATAAGCTAAATAATCACCAACTTAAAGAACTGAATATGCTAGGACACAAAAATAAAATAATAAAAAAGAAGAGCTTTTATATATAAATATATATATATAATATATATAAAAACCTCCTCAAAGTCCTGTTGTCTGTTCAGCTTCACTTCAACAAATGCAAAGAGGAGTATCAAATTATCATTAAGTCCTTTGGGACCCAAGGAAAGAAACTGTTAAGATATAAAAACCCCCAAATAACTGCAGAGTCCAGTCAAGTTATTTCTTTGGCAAAGACACCCCCTCCATGACAGTTCAGGGTATTTTGTATTTTATCAGGTCTAAAGGAAAATGTTATTTTAACATCAGCACATGATTATCTTGGAATGTGCTGTTTAGCTTTTGAAACACTAAACAAACAGTGCTATTAAGCTTTATAGCAGGTCTTCCTCCCTTCTCAGCATCCAAAGCCAAGCTAAGGGCTTACTAACCCTGGTCCACCCAAATGACACATGAAGGAAAGTCTCAGCTGACAGTGCTCTATCATCACTGTATATTTTATATCCCATTAGAGCTTTGTGATTTAAACCACCATTTGATTGAAGCATTCCTGTCAAAATAAAAGCCACTCAGATGCACAGAAAACTGTGCTAATTGCAAGCCAAAATAATAACTTTTATTCTTTTGTACTATTAACTCATTCTAGACAACACACTTCATAATCACTCCTGCCTTTGCTTTTAGCACTAAATGCTATAGAGAATTCAGCTAGCTGAAATTTGGCACATTTAGGACATGTAGGAGGAGAGAAACATTACTAGAAAAGAAGATTTAAAAGAAGAACCTACCACTAAAATTTTAAATTACATAGAATTATGCAGTTTTGAATTCTCTTTCCACTATTGACAAACCCATGCTTTACTTGTGGGAATGCTGCAGAAGAGATTAAAGGAACTGGAGGGGAAGGGTGGGGGCCTGAAGCTCACCACAAAGCTGAAGAACTTCTCAGAATGACATTAAACAATCCTTTGATGCATTCTGTACCTTTCTATCTATTCCTTGGCAGGACCCAGTTATGTGCTACTGGCAGAGGAGCTAAGGACAAGGAACTGACAGAAAGGGAGAACTTGTTCACAGGTCTTTTTCTCTACAGTCTTTACAAGCATATTCCCATTTTCCCCCATTTGAGGTCTGTTAAACCCAAAGCAGCAGGGGAGAGCCATTCAAGCTCCTGGCCACTACTGCTGACAGCATCCTGTCCTGCTTCATACACTTCTTCTAACAGGAAGAGCCAGCAGAAACAACGGTGCTGAGTGAGGAAAAGACTAAATCAGAACACAGATAGCTCACAGTAAGAGATCATTTCCTTATCTAAAGAGCCCAACTTGCTTCAAGCAACAAATTCCAACTCTATGTATGTATTAGCAACAAGATCAGTGCACGATAAAGCAAGCCGAGGGATAGAGTAGCATGTCAGGCACAGTCATCCATGTTTTAAAGATCTGGCTGTGGCTCACCATACAAAGGGAATTCAGCCAAAGCTTCTTCTCTTCTTAAATAAACCTGCTCTGTTTGATGTTTTTGCAACACACCACTTTTCATCATTAAGCTGATTGTAATGCCATATAAGTATTCATTTATGCCATCAGCAGACTTACACAACATCAGAAATAAATTGATTAGAAAGATATACTTATTTACAAACATATTTTAATCACTGAAAGAGAATACTCAGCATTTGCATAACACACTTCTAAGCATCTCCGAGCACTACAGAAGTGCAATTAACAACTTTTCTTAAGCTACTGGCAAAGCAGAGCTCTTTAGAGAGTTAAATACATCAGCATTAGTCAGAAAGATTAGGACCTAGGAGTCTGCCTCCACCAACTAAAGGAGCTGGCAACATCAATTTCAATGCAGTTACCACATAACTGAGAAGTTCTAATCATCTTTCCAGCCACCTCTAGTTAACAGAGGGACAACTATCACCTTTAACTCAGAACATAAAAAGGCTGTTCAGTATTTACCCTATGTAGCATACCTTTGTCATGGTGATGCCAGCCTCCTGCATAGTAATCCTGGAGTACTTGAGGAGGGTTCCAGGTATCTAGAATATAGTCTATCTGATGTTGCTTACGCCATGTCAGCGACTGGCAAAGGATCTCTCTTGCTTTATCAATGTTGAAGTCCCGGGCACGTAGAAATCTTAAAATGTGCTCATCCTTTGGGATCTATCAAAAAAATCCCAAACAAACAAATCCCAATTTTGTATTCAAGGTTTGAAACAAGAACAAGAAAACCCAAATGATAGACACTGAAAAACATGCAGCCCTGCACCAGTGCAAGGGGACAGTATGTAACACTGGAAGTTACTCAAGCAAATCAGTCTTTGTTTGCAACAAAAACATGAGCCCTGTCAGATACTGCAGCTACCTTCATATAAGGGATATAAAAATGTCACGAACTCCAATGTAATCATTGACACCTGTGTGACTATACTAAGTCAGTCAATTTAAACAAATCTAGCAACAAAAGACAGACTGCATTGCGCTGTTAAGCAAAAGGAAGCTGAGCCATACATGCCAATCACAAGCCTCTGGAAAATCCCCAGCCTTGCTATCAGTGATTTAACTGGCCACATTGCTTCCCTTTACGTGCTGTGCTTTGGGACACAGATCTGAAAATAAGATGTTTGGCCAAAACAAACAAATGTAAAATACAGTTATTGCAGAACCAGGCAGAGTTATAAAACTGATGTTATCCTCCCTGTGCCGGTTTGCTGGCATTCTGAGGCAGTCACACTAATCATTTAAGCATCTCAACTGGCAACATCAGCTGGACAGTCACAACAAACTTCTATTGTCACTGTATCAGGTTTTGGTCCTGAAGTGCCATTTAACAGGAATGGTTAGTGACAGGAGGTGTGGGTATGATGTTTCATTATGTCCACCTTGCATATTACATATTTTAAGACAGAGTCATAGGAGATCAAGAGTAACTTACTTTGCCTTTGTGAGTCTCCTGGAGCCACTGCCTCAACCGAATGAGGCAGCTTTCCTGCATTGGGGTCAAGTCACCCAGATACCTCTTGATGTAGTCTGCGTCTAGCTTGTCTAAAAGGAGATGCACGTATGATTAGAGTGGTCCTGAACTGACCAAGTCAAAGTAGTACACGACCTTATTACTGTTATCTGAAGGAGAGAAGTAGCTGCTCTGTGTTCTGTGCAGTCAGAATTGAATGAAATTTCTTTCAATCAAAAGATAAGCAAAGCAACTTACTCATCTTAATGGTCAACCAAGATTAATTCTCCTTCTGCAACTAAGGGAAGGAGTAAAACCAGATATTTATAACAGCATTTTGCCAGTACATTCATATTTGTCAATCTACAGCACCATAGGGCTTGCTTCTTCTGGTAATATTTAGAGAATCTTGGATCTGAATTTCCCAGTGCAAGAATTTTCCAAAACTCCCATACTAAGAAGATACAACAGAGGACTGTTCAGGAAACCTTCAGCACTTTCCTCCTCATTATTGCTATAGTAATGTCTGTCCTGAATTTCAGGGCAAGCAGCAGGCCATTCATTTGCAGCTTAATAAACAGCAGAGTGAAGAGGTTTTCCACTCATACCTGATCTTCCTTTACTAAAAGGATCAGCACATTACAGCTATTCAAGCTACTCCACATGCTACTGCTTTGCTAACCTGCACTTTAACATTGTATATTACCAAAGAGCCAACGTGAAGATTTTCAGCTGCCCATCAGAAGCAGCTCAGTGTGGAAAGCCTCTAGAGTACAAAGAATCCCACCAAAATAAATCAGATCACCATACCATCAGGTGTTCCTGCTGTGGGCTCCGAGGGACTGCTTGAGGTGTTGAGGATCTCCTTATTGCTCAAGCCCTCCTTTGTGGCAGAGTCTGGTATATTAATAGCAGGTGAAACTGGTCGCCTTGGGTGAGATGTACTGCTCTCTGATTTACATGCAACAGGAGGAGTCCAACGAGGAACAAAAGTTATTCCTTCTTCCTCCAGCTGCTTCAGGTAGTATTCTATTATTTCTTTTCCCTTCAAAAAGGAAAATATACTTCAGCTACTAAAACCACCCATTTAGACACAGAACAGATTGGGCTGAAAACCCATGAAGTGGCCAGGCTTCTTCAAGATTATTCCACTTGAAAATACAGACCTATACACACATGCTGCCCCAGGCTAAATAAACAGCCCAGCTTGCTGAGCAGAGCAGCCTGTTACATAGCAGCAGCTACACTGTCTTTTGGTAACTGGGAGCCGGGCACCTGCTTCTTGACTGCAAGCTCACCTTTTTAATATTGCTGGTGTATTGCTTCATGGCAATCTTTTCCACTGTGCTTTCAAAACCAAAGAAAGATTTTATATCCAGACTTGCTGACTGCTCAAAACAGGTCCAGTCTTCATTGTCAGGATGAACCTATTAGGTAAAAGGAAGTCATACAGCTTTAATTACTCATTTAGTATCTTTCCTCCCTCCCAATATTTGAAATGACCGTTTCTTGTTCTACTCATGGCTAGTACAGCACCATTTTTTCTTAACAAGAAAGGGAAGGGTGGAGAAATACCAGTGCATCAGCCAAGAGCCAAAGGACTAGCACATTTATACAACTAACACTATGTAATTTCTACACATAAGCTGTGACTGTAACATATATGTGGAGCAGTGAGCTTTCTGCTGCTACAGGTTGGACTGATGACCAAGACCAGATAGCTTGAGGACTGCAGCAAGTAGTGCCAGCATTTCCAAGCACTGTAGCAACAGACACACAGCACTAGATTGTTCCCTTGACATGCAAAGTACCTTCATATTTTGTAGACTGAAAACTATTTTACTTTGTTCTCCTACGATAATGCTATTGAAAGAATGCTACTTCTTAGTTGGTTGACAGCTGAATAAGCTATCATCAAGCACTCCCAACTTTCTTCTTAGCTTATATCTTACTTTGCTGAGAGATGATCCTGAAACAGATGCTACTACTTCCAGCTAGGCTCAATCTTAAAGGTCTTTTCCAACGTGGATGATTTTATGATTGCTGATGATATGCTGAAGAAAAACTGTTTTCTAAACCCTCTGAAAAAAAGACTTTTCTAAGGAATTTCCAGGCTGGGCTCTGAATCTGTAGTTATACAAACACCATGGAAGGCTGGATTTCTGAGCATGCAACTGTCCTGAAGCCTTAAAGCTCCCCTCACCTTCAAAACATGCTAGAATTGACTGGGACTAGGGTAAACACTTCATAACAGGACAATTACAGAAAAGAAAACATTTCCCTTCATTTGCTTCTTCTGCATTAGAGAATGTGGGGTACACGAATAGCTTGTACAGCCTAAATAAGTACAAATCATAGTAACAATATTTGCGAAGCTTCCTGTCCTTTCACAGATTCAATTATAAAATGACTTTAATAACAATCCATTTTTCAAACCAATTTATTCTTGAATTAAAATTTTGGTTTTGTATTTACCTACTAATTTACTGATCAAATAGAGCAAGGGCAAGGAGATGTGTAGCGATTTGTACATATTTGCCACATGCACTTTTCTAGACAGCATTTTGCCTGTTTAAACAGAGCTTTCACAGAAAAATTGCAGGTGAAAAAGTAGTTTTAAATGTGCCTTGGAAATAACTGCAGAAATAATAATTAAAAAATTATCAGATGATAGTGTCAAGTGGGTTTGACATCCACTGGCCTTTTAACCATGGTTCTCTCCACAGCAGAAAATGTTATCAGCTGCACACAGAAAGAATGCTACAAACCAAATAAATCAGTTACATTTGCTAGCTTTGATTTAACCTTTAACATTGACCTAAAAGTTTTACCACTATGTGTGTGCTGTATGAGCCTGTGAGTAGTGGCTAAGTCATTCCAAAAAGAACAGGACCAGAGCATAGCACGAAGCATGCACCAGACTCCTCCATCAGAAAACCTTTGTACCGAAGACCAAGAATGATGGAAAAAATGAGGTTAAACCAAAGCTGACTCAATGAACATTTGAGCTGAGCAGATGGCGAGTAAGTGACACTGAACTTTCCTTTAACAGTTCTGTCAGGGTATCATCAGCCCCACACTGCTATTACAAACCTCAGATTTGCCTGAATAGAGCTGTCAAACACAACAAATTATGTTGTATTCTGCTCTCAGAGAAGATGCTCAAGCAAGAGGGTGCCAAACTTGCTTCAGTTCTTCAAGCGAGCGTGTTACATTTAACACTAGCAACAATTCTCACTTCTGCTGGTGTGCCGGTTATTTTTTGTTGCAAGGCAAAAACCAAGAACAACCAAATTTATGTTGTCCTGAAATCTAAACACTGCTCCAGCTCCACCTGTAGCACCACCAAGAGCCTGTTACTCACTGTGTAAGAGCAGTGCTCATTAATGATGACTCTATTAGAGAAGGTTTCATTGTAGGCTTCTATATGTAAAGTCCTTTCTCGTCTGTTCAAAGAATTCTTCTGGATGAAGTAGACATAATCCACTCCTGCAATCTGAGGAAGATGACACAGATTCCATTAAGATACAAAACCCATGTGAAAGGATATCCAAAAGCATAAAATAGGCACTTCAGACTTAATCACCTTTTTCAATAGCCGTGGTGCATCTATATCCAGCTTACAGCGCCGTTCAATCACATGGATAGCTTCATCCTCACTCTTGTATTCATTTACAGTGTCACTGGCTACAAACATAGGGATCAGAGGACATGTAGGAAACCTTCTTTCATATGCCTAGAGAGATGGAAAAAGAAGAAAACAAACTATCAACACAATTCCTGAGGGCATACAGAGGGGTCCTTCACTGACATCACCAGCACCTGGAGGCACAATGCCCTTCACACCTTTACTAGAAGGGACTGAGCCATCTTGGAGTCCCCATGATAAAAGCATGGTGGCATTCCAAACAATCCATTTATTAATATGCTCCTCATACAGCCTTTTCCAGGTAAAGCAATTTTTAAAACACCCAAAATGCCACATTTCTCCCCTCCAAAAAGAAAATTGTTCATTATACACAATGACAATCCCCAGATAAAAAAACCCCTCTAGTTCTAAAATACCACACGACCAAACAATTGTGTTGGATTAAAACCCGTGCTAATTATCAGTGTTTCACCAGGCTGTCTGAAGGGTTTTCCATACAGCTCCCAAAGGTCTAATAAGAGCATTTCCAAACCTATTTCTTAAGCTAACAGAGCTCTCAAGCTCCCTGTGCACAGAGTATTCATAATGATTTCACTACACACTTTACTAAGCTTGCAATTCTGTCCCACAACATACAGTCTTTCCAATACAATGAGGCCATTTCACACTTAAACTCTTTGCAATAATGCCAAGCTAGCAATAGCTTTGATTCTGGTTAAAGAATACAATCATGTAACTAAGTTAATCTCTTAAATACAAGAGAAAATGGTATTAAATCAGACACACTCGGAAAGGATAGTTGAGAATCTGGGATCAGTGAAAAAGGTAAGAGGAAAATGGGAGTTATCCCCATTAGCACACTCATTGAATTCTAGTTTTAGAACCACTATGTCTGAAGAACACCACTAACTGGTATTTTTTTCCTTTTCTTTTATAGTCACTAATGTACTTCCACTTCTCTTTGGCTTTTTTTTCCTCATGGGGTAGCAGTAAAGAAACTAATTCTTTAACCTCCTTTCCACATTCTGAAGTTTTTCATTTTTGCTATTATCAGAACCTAGCTGGCTTTGGAGAAAAGGCAGGATTTGCAGCGTGTCCCAGCATAGAAGAAAACATCAGTGACATAAATCTGCAAGCAGAACATGAAATAATCCTTTAACAGAGCTAAAACATCCACCCTGGCCTTTTAGATGATTTTAACTGCTCTGAATACAGCTGGGTTGCAGCACAGGAACAGCACCAACAGGGAGAGGGTGTGGAAGAAAACAAGCAGCTGCAGAAAGTATGCACTGGTGGCACTAGAAGAAAAAAGGTCTCTTGATTCTGCCTTTCTAAGACTTAAAATACTTT
>JANHGB010043411.1:0-13242 GCA_026283785.1 Coracopsis vasa | reverse complement strand
GCCAAAGATAAATACTTTGTGACCAGTGTAAAACAGAGTTGGAATGCAGTGTTACTATGGGGACATTGGTGCAAAGCACTCCAATAGGGCTAGCTTTTTTTCCCCCTCCTACATATCTGTAAAGCATTTCTGCAGCATGATTGTCCTGAGTTCATAAAGCTCCTCTGTACCATACTAGAAGTACAACCCATAATGAGTGAGTGAGCACACATGCTCCTTTTGTCAGGCTTTGCATCTGTGCACAGCTGGGTTTGGTTAAATTACGAATAGAACTAATTCCTAGGGTCAAAGATGTGTGTGCACAATAGAAGTGACAGAGCACTAGTGTCGGAACACAATAGCAAGCACTGGGGAAAAGCCTTCCACAGCTCCAAGAGAGAGGGAGGATGGGTCCTATTAATAGGGTATGAGAAGTTTCTTACTCCTTTTATGAGGTTCTTGTTCTGGACAGAAGGCTGGACATTTTACAGTTAAGAATAGCTCAGCTCTCTCCCTAAGTGCCAGCATTCCTTTTAAACTTAACCCTTATTTTAAGTATATTGACTGCAGTTAAATATTGTACTAGGTCAGAAAGAAAAGATTTCCAGAAGCAGAACTGAGAGATACTTCTAGTTTAAGACTGCTTCACTGAAAGCTTCTGTTCAATTTGAGGACTTTATGTTACCTCAATTATTTTATAGACAAGACAGAAAGTGAAGTAGGTAACATTTTTCTCACTATTTTCAAAGTCTCTTTACTTTTGGATCACAATAAATCTTCTCCATCTGAGTAGTCTCCTCAATGCCAAGCCTTTGCAAACCTCCTTCACTGCACATATTGATGCATTTCTCATCTCAGCTCTCAAAATGCTTCCCATTTGCCCTGTGAACACTTGCAAAATACATTACCTGCTCTTAAGTGTTTACTGAACTGCAAGAAAAAAAATGCCTAAGAAGAATGTGTTGCTCTGAATGGGAAGCCTGAATGCAATGTGGTTAAATTTGGAAGAGAACAAAATAATTATCTGCCAAAAGTTGGCAAGCTCCGCACTTACAGCAACAAAACACTTGACAGTTTCAAAGAGATTAAGAGTGACACAGGATTCTTTCTCCCTAAAGAACATGCACTCAGAGGATTGAAAACTGTTCGCAGTCAATTTTACTGGGCTCTTAAATTAGGCTGGGTTTATTTCTTCATGTACCATTGCCAAAATGTTTTTGTAACGCATCGTATCACAGCACAGCCTTGTTTGAAGAAAAAGTGATCATGGTAAACTGTAGCCACATAAAAATATTCGGTCTGATTTAAGCATAGCTGTCTCTTCCACATGTGGCAAATGGTTCTTTCACACTGCAGAGAAGGCAGTATTGAGACTACAGGACACTGAAAGGTCTCACCTCACTACAGACCAGCATAGCCCAGGCAGAAAACCTGTCATTTGTGGTATGACACAGTAAGACACATGCGTCAAAGCAACACAGGCATCGCCAAGACTGGAGCTATTAAAGAGCATGAGAAGGTTAAAGAAAATCAAATGCTGCTTTTTCTTTGCTAATAATAGAATTGAATAGGTTTTGCTGCGTTATTGAGGTGTTTTGGACCAGAAATTTTGTTTCAAGTCCAGCTTTGCAGACAGGAAGTAACTGAGCTGCATTATCCAATATTCCTTTAGCAGTCTGATACAGCAGAGCACATTATAAAAAGCTATGCATTTTCTTCTATGTATCACAGAGGTCTCTACAAATAAAAATCATTAGATATTATACATCTTTGTCTCAGGATTTCAATTTTACTGTATAGATACAAAAGTCAGTTCTCAAGAGTAAAGCAGCTGCAATAATCCTGATGGATTCAAAGCAAGAGTGAAGCACTGCTGCTGTAGCACTAAATGCATCCAAGGATGATGCTGCAAGGGCGTTACTTCATTTTGCCATTTTCTTCTGTTAAGAGCTCCATACAGTGTGTGGAGATTGATATGTAACACATAAAAACACAGGCATGCTCATCCTCAAAACCTCTCCAACTGGTGCAAGGCTTGACATGAAAACCCTAATGAGCCTGTGGTGGTACAGACCTTTCAAAATAGGGATTTTAAGCCTGCAATTCTGTTGTTCCCTAATAATGTACTTGCACAACTTCCCACCAGCCTCTGGGACATTTGTGTACTCTGGTACACGAGAAGCTGGCATCATGCATTACTAGAAACACAGTCTGGTGAAGCAGCTTGAACTTCAAATTTAATGGGTTCATTATATAAACCCTTCACTTTCTTCATGTGTGCTAACAGTGAGAACACTGACAAGCATAAGTTCAACCACGACAGCCTTGTATTATAGCTTCTTTCCCAAATGCTTTCCCTTAGCAACTCATGTTCAGCGTCAACTCAAAATAACAGGATTTATTTGACTTTTATCTTTGCTAGTATTGCAGCTGTGTTTAAAGACATGAAAGCAATTCAAAAGTAAGGCTATTTTAAACCCATTGCAGTAATTTCTCATACCCAAGGGAATTATGCTTGCTGCCATTGCCCTTACATTTTGGGATTCTAATATCAGCAATAACAGGATCCTCCCAAAATATCACCTTTAGAAGAGCATTTAGGTATGATCCCAACCCAATTTTCAAGAGGACCAAAGAGACTGTTCTGGCATCTTGCTTCTCAACCGATGCCTAGGGCTAATAAAATACCTTAATAACAGGTATGTGCTCAGCCCTCGGTGGGGAAAGTCAGTCATTTATGCAAATAAGTTACTCAGCTTCTCTGGCTGGATTAATATATTCCCAGTCTCCTGCGTTAAAGGGTAGGGACTGTTCAGTATTTCCATTAGATGACTCAAACCTAACTTCTATACTTAAGAAAAAAAGATGTGACAGAACTTGCAGGCAATCTTACACTGTGCTGTTACGCTTCCAAGCAGAACTTCTAACCTGGTGAAATAAGTAGGAATTTCAATCACCATCTAGAAAATGAAGTACATTGAGTGCTTTCTTAATAGCTTAATGGCATGAAACAAGAAGTTAAGACATTCTATTTCTTTTTGATGTTCAAAATTGCTGGGACAGCAACCTTCTAAAAGCAGCACAACATTCTCCACAGGCACCTCAAAAGAGCACATGAAGAGATTCATCCTGGCAACCAAATCTAGTCTGCTGCACCTTGTGTGTGCCATATAAAGCCTTTAATGCCTGCCTGCAATACCTGACCATGTCCGAGCACTAATCTGCAAGTGCATACCAACATTCACCATCCCTTCCTATCCACTTTGAGAGTGTGGAAATTCTGAAGTATCCCTAAACACACAAGAAACAAAGAGGGTCATTAGAGCAGGATGCTGCCCTGGCTTGACAGGCTGCATTCCAGCATCTTGATCATTCCTACTTATCACCATATCCCCTTCCTCCCCCTGCATTAGAGCACTGTGGATCAATAGGAAAAACTCACGGGAGGCCAAGCCAGAGGTTTCAAATTCTTGGCAGCTGCATTTGGAAAGGAACAATTTTGGATTATATCTCACAAAGCAGCAAGTACCTCCTCATCCTCCATATACTGCCATTCACAGCTCTTTCCCATTTCATACATACATTTAAAAATCATTATACTTCCACAAAGAAGTGTGTACCTCAGTGCCAGTGTATCTCATGGATGTTAGTGCATGTGCTGGTATCAGCCAACAGTTGGTATCAGGTGTGTGTGTGGAAGAAAGCAGATGATTAAAGCAGATATACCTCAAAAAGCTCTAGAAACAAGATTTTTTGCAAGGGAGCACTCCCAGGTACCAGGAAGGGGGAATTTGAACTGGACTGCACTCTGGGAAAGAAAAAAACATCCTTAATAAACAGGTAGTGAGCTTTTTGGAAAGGATCATCTCTCTGAAGCCAGTTCTGGAAGGACAAATTGTCCTCCAAATGACACCTTCACTGCTACAAGCCAGACCCCTGCTGCCATGCCAGCAGCATCACTAAACTTTGCTCTTTGCAGTTAACCTCTCTGGTCAGTATGTCTCTGCACAGCAGCCCTCCTTCAGAGTGAGCTTAACTGGGTTTTTCTTCTATGTTTTCACTTCATTAAATGTTTTCATTTACAAAGAGAGAAGTTGTTTTCTTATTGCTGGGAAACAAAGGCTGTCTGGCAGTGACTCAGAAATCTCTCTGAGGAGAGGACCAAGAAGGTTTTAGTTACATAGGACTACAAGTGAGGCTTATAGGGACTATAGACAACCCACTCAAGCATGACAGGCAGGTTCAGACCTATAAATGAAGGGCTGTGTATCACCTGAAACTCAAACATTTTCTATATGCACATTTCTGGTCTTTGACAAATATGAGGTCTTTTAACCAACCTTATTTTTGACTTGTCTGTAAATTTTGGCCCAGTCTATGCCATCAAGATATGATTAGAGAGATTTTCAGAGAACTAGGATAACCCACTTCACAACTGGTATTTGTAAAAGTGGATACCAGATGCAAGACTTTCCCCTACTACTTTGTTTAACAGTGTAGAGAACACTGTGACTTATTTTCAAAGTGGAAAAAAGAAAAGAGTTTAGGCCTTCCATTACAATTTCTACTTTAAAACACCATTTAAAAGGTTCAAATTAGAACTGCAACACAGTATGCTCCTCCAAAGCTTTTCCAGCAAGATTCACCAATGGTTAAGCTGCTATATAAGCAAGATCAACATACACAATGTTTGCGTAACAACTTATCACTGAACGGATCCAGGCAATGAGAAGGTACATAGGAAATAACCTGTGGAAGCCCTTTGTCTGAATTTAAAATTATATGCCTTCACCTGAACGAGAGCTACTTTAAAGCTTTTAAGAACCAAGACAAATTAAGCAGGCAGCAAGCATCCAGGAAGGCTCTGGGTTTCATCTCATTTTGTTAAGCAACTGAATCCCAATGCCACATATTTGAATACACTTCTATTTTAATGCATTAATTTTAGAACAGGAAAAACAAAACTCTTCTACTCTATGAAGAGCAGAATTTCACTCAAAAGGAAAATCCAGCATTTACAAAGTGAGCTGTATTCGAGAATGGTGTGAATAGCAGAGACCTGGCAGAACATGGGAAGCGACAGCCGTGCAGATGGCTCTGCAGGGACAGCTGCATCCTGTGGTGGAACATATTCCAATGAATCTCCTACAATGAGAACTGTCATTCACCTGGCAAATGTGAGTAGCCCCTAACCCTAAACTACAGGCAAAGCACTGCACAATTAGTCTCCTTTCTCCCCATCACACTTTACTACATTGCCAACTGCACTTTGATCTATGTCCCTCTTTTATCCTTCCTCTAGTAGAGTTCAAAAGCATTTTACCCTGTTGTAGCACAAGTCACTCAGGAATGGGATATACTTTCTTCACCCTTTGTTCCTGGATACAAGATGAAGTTTGGCCTCATGGGTATTAACAATGACTATTAAGTATATCCAAGATAAAATAAAGAAACCTTTTATAATTTACATGCAAAAATCAATAGGACAAGTCAGTATCAGGAAGACATTCTGCTGCATTTTAGAGGCTAAGAAGTTCTTGTTGACTACACAAGTGTAAAGCGCTGCTGACCCAGGCCTCCCTGATGAAACAATCATCGGAGTATGAAGAATGTAAGCACTGGGAAGGAGCAGTGCCTGCACTGCTCATACACAGCCCACCAAAGCAAAGCATTCCCAAGTAATTGCCTCAAATGGAGCAACTGCTTCTACTTTGCAGGAATACATCCCAGCTTTAAAGTTTCATAAGGCTGGATTTAGTCTCCAATTTTCATAAAGGGGGCTGTTAAAGTTTAATATAATTATGCATAAAATCCTTGAACTACAATGGCTGCTTTGGTTTTGAAGCTCTCCTCTTTTGGTGGGTTTTTTTCAGTATAGACCACACAAATACACATTATTATAGTAATTACAAGACAAGTACTAACAAGAATCTGCTCTGCACAAATTCTGGTCATGAATTCTAATTGAAGGCTAATGTATTTCTCAAACAGTGAGAAAAGCAAGGTTGAAAAACAATCTCAGATGTTCACCAGTGTGGTGAGCAGAGCTTTTAGGTAGAGTATCTGAGTCAGTGGCTCAAGTACTTACTGCAGCCTGATATTCAGATTCTTATAATGCTGTATTTATGATACTGCACTGAAGCTGTGCTCAAATTTACAGCCCAGCTCTATGTATCATAATCAAGGGCCCAACAGATTCAACAGAGACTAACGTGAAACAGTCATGACCATATGAACATCAATGGATCCTGCACAGGTCTCAAAGTGCTTCAAACACCCATGGGTGGTAACCAGCCTATGCTCTACAGAGCCCATACAACCCTACAAACCCTGAAGGTCACTACAGAAGCCACATCATTAACATCACTAGGGCTTCACTTCATCTTGTTAGGGTATGAAGTGCTATGATGACTTGCTGTTCACAGTAGCCTTGTCTCTAGCAAAGCATTTGAAAGCTACTTAAGCCAGTAAATGAAGCTTTCTCAGCTCGCCTCTCCTTTTGTGGAATGGAAAAGAAAATTCCTGAGAAATTCTCTAGGAAACCAGGACTTAAGGGAAATGAAATCAAAAAGCAGAGATGGACAAAAACCACCACTTTTTCCCTGGCATTCACCAAAGCCATTAAATTCTTGCACTGACAGCTCCTCTGTCACTCAAGAGCTCTGAATGGAAGAAAAGGTTTTATTAGGTATAGAGAAGAGCATAGTCCCCACTCCTTCTTGTCTTCTTTTGATACTCATACTTGTTTGAAGGGGTCCTCTTGATTTAATCAGGTTTCATTGAAAAGGATTTCAGACCCTACACTGCTATGAGTGACCCACATGTACCTTGCAAACACAGAGAAAGAAAGGAGAATGAGAAGAGAGATTTATCCCAACACATTTAAATTCACCCGTTAGCTTAACTACATAAAGCCTTAGGCTTCAGTACTTTGTATGAAGAAGAGAACAACACTGTTCCATCCAGTTTTATGTTTAGCTGTATTAGAAGCCTGTAGTACTTTGAAGTATGTATCCAGTTATGTTTCTTGCACATTTCAAATATAACTAACTTACTCCTATGTGGTATGAACAGAGCTAATGAAATCCTGTTAAAGTAATCTTGTGGATGTCATCATGTAATAAACACAGAATACTTGTTCTACCAAATAGGTCAATAGGCCTACCACATGCCAAGCAGATGCAGCAATTTGCTGCTCAAACCCTAGAAACACAGTGAGAAAGCTTCTGACCTTCACAACCATTCAGCAAATTGCTGAAACACAGAGTGTCTGAAAGCCACAAGGATGCTGCCTACAACCATTACGAAACAAAAACAACCCGGTACAAAAACTAAGCTTAATTCAATAGCTACTTCGTAATCTTGTATGAAGAGCTTTGATTCAACAAAGTAAAAATCTCTATGGAATCAGAAAATGGCACAGAAGCTATTCACAGAATTCCAGAGTGATCTGGGTTGGAAGGGACCTTAAAGCTCATCCAGCTCCAACCCCTGCCACAGGCAGGGACACCTTCCACTAGAACAGCTTGCTTCAAGCCCCATCCAACCTGGCCTTGGACACTGCCAGGGATGGGGCAGCCACAGCTTCTCTGGACACCCTGTGACCATTTCCATGCCCAGGCTTTTGTACAACCCCAGCTCCATCTCCACAGAGGCTGGTTCTTCACCTCTTTACATCAGGGATAGAAGCAAGTCTGATGACCTCTAGAAATGGTTCCGTTTCTATCAGCATCTTTGTCCAGTGCTACACTCCTGCTTGCAGGAGGATGGGCAGCACAAAAGCTGGCACCTATCCCAGTTCCAGTCTCTACAGGTTGATACTAGAATAAGCAATGAAGTTAAAGCCTGATCAGAAATCTCTTCCTAGGCTCTTGGCTATCAAACCTGCCATAGTTTACTACTCCTTCCTGAACATGCTCTGTGCCAGGCAGTGCTCAGGGCTGCATTCTGGGAACTCATCTGGGAAAGTCTAAAACTGCCATTACTTGCAAAATAATAAATGTGCCTACATGGCCGCTCATCAGTGCGGTCTTGTGCGTGTACATGGCAAAGCCCACCCCAAAACTCCCTCATGGGGCTTCTCTTCAGGCTTTTCTTGGTAACTGGTGAAACTTCCAGCTGCCCTGCACTACAGTTGCAAGTTCCTCGACCTCTGTTTGCTGAGGTGCTTGTTCCTTAAGCTCCCAGAACAAATAAAGCAGAGTGCTGGTAACTTGGGAAGTCTCAGTTTTCATCCTGTGAGTACTGCACAGGCTTGCCCAGAGGTGCTGAGTGTCCCCTGTGCTGCAGCAGTTCACTGGTGGAAGGTACATGGCCTCCTGGTGAAGTAAAAGAGAAATGCTTATTCACCATGAGCCCAGACCCACGTGAGATCTGCAGTGACCACAGAGAGAGGAAATAATGCTCATTTCCTGAAAGAGCCTAAAATCCAATAGCAGGAGGTGAGACATGGTAATTCAGTCATTAGAGCAGCTGAGCAATTTAGGTTCAGTTCTGATCTGCCACCAGCTGCTGGGTGATGCAGGGCTTCTCCTCACCTACAGTATAAGAGACAGCAGTGTTTGCAGCCTCCATGGGGTTGTTGTGATGGTTCATACATTGAAGTGAGGTCTGCGGTGGTTAGAGCTGCAGACTCCTGCAATGCCGGATGAGAAGGGTGCACATTTAAGGTTAAAAGAGGTGAAGTAACAAAAGCATAAGGGAAGTGGAGCTTCACGTTGTGTGCCTCTGCTTGAACCAGCTGGAGACTTTATAACAGTCCAGTATAAAGAAGTTTGTGTGGATTTGCCTCTTGGATCTCATCTCACCTTTTTATTCTGCTACAGTGGGAGATCCAGAACTGGAGCTTGCTGTGATAGATACAGCAAAGTCCAAACTGGCTGGCAGTGGTTAACTCTCCTTCTAGATTCTTCTCGTCTGTTCAGGTTCAGGAGGGGAATTAGGATTGCTGGGATTTGACCATGTGTCTGCCCAGGGCTTCGAGTAGGATTGAACTCTCAGGAGTTTGAAGCACTTTAGAAGGCAGTGTTGGAGTTTCTAAAATGACTGAAGTGCTTTTGATCCTTCTTTGGAAGAGATTGAAATGAGCTTGAGAGTAAACCCACCCTTGCTGTCAAGCAGGGTGCAGGGAAGCTGCACTGTGAGTATTGGAGGTGGAAAGTCCTGTCATCAGCAATATGATTTTGTCTGTGGAAGAACCATAGCACAGTGCATCCCCCTGAAGTAGCCAGCTGGTGTGACATCGCTCTGGGGAGAAAGACCTGGGTGTCCCAGGGCTTAACAGGGCTCCACTGTGTCCTGCTGCTCTTGTTCCACCTCTGCCCCTCAGGTCTAAGTATTGCTTTTCCCTCTGCTCAGGCGGATACTACTCATCCACTGACCAAGCACAGGAAAATAGCCTCTTCCTTCCGTGATTCATCTTTGTTCGATATTTTCACGCTGTCATGCAATTTACTGAAACAGGTAAGGAAACTGTCATTTGGCATCTCTTTTGGGGCTGCATGTTGGGTAACAGGCTTTGGGCTCTTCTGCCTGAGATCTCCTCTCAATCTCCTCTCTGGCAGGTTAAAGCCATTCCGCTTGTCCTGTCCCTACAGGCCCTTGCCCAAAGCCCCTCTCCAGGTTTCCTGCAGCCCCGTTGGGCACTGGAACTGCTCTAAGGCCTCCCCTTAAGGAGCCTTCTCCAGGCTGACCCAGCCCAGCTCTCTCAGCCTGGCTCCAGAGCAGAGCTGCTCCAGCCCTCGCAAGCATCTCCGTGGCATCCTCTAGACTCACTCTAACAATAGTAATATTTGGTACAGCTAAGTCAGTTTGTGAAAGTCAGGAAAACCTCACACTGGATTTATCTTCATTTTATTATTAAATAGCTAAATTGCATGCTTTTCCTCCAGATTGCAGAACAACCTTGACAAGTCCACTTTCTCTGTCTTTGGTTGTATGATGCCCCATTAGAATCTCCTGGCAGGACCATTAACATAAACCCCAGCAGAAGCAGAGGCAGTGCCCAGGGAAGGTGCAGCCCAGAGACACAGGGCACTAACAGTTACCATAAGATGATTCTCACTCTGGTTTCAGCAGCAATTCACACGCAGGCTTCTCCCCCAGTTTCTTACAGGGGATTTGAGGACTGCTGTGCAAAGTTTATTTTAAAGAACATTAATTTGTTCTTCCACTTAAGAACAAGATGAGCTCTTGAAATGAAACTGCTTGCCATAAGGACCCAGTTAAGGAGCTCCTTCAGCTTTCATGCTGAATTACATGAATAATTGAAATTCTATTTAACTCAACAAAAAGGCCAGAATGCAAACTTCCCAAGAGACTGCTGTATCTCACCAGCAAAACTCTAGGCTCTCCCAACACATGCTCACCATGAAGCTTCCAAACAATGCTTAAAGATATTTAAATACACAAGGAACATTCTTATGGAAGGAGACATGAAGGACAGAATGGGAAGGGAGAAAAATATCTGATGTTAATGGCACGATTTAGCTCAATATGTGGCTGAAAAGGGAAGCACACAGCCTTGCTGTTACTTCCAGTGACTTAGAGGACAAACCAAAAGCTGAAGATACCTCCAGCTGCCTACCCTAAGCATAGCACCTGTGATTTAAAAGTCAAGCTGGCTGGTTCCTTATGCCTTAGTAAGGTTTCTACAACAAAAATGCTTCACGTTATTCACAGACCAGAAGGAACTTGCACTGTCTTACCCCCATCAAACCAGATTATGGGAAAATAAACTTTAACCCACATGTAGATGAAACAGAGGGTTCAACTTTGAACCCTTTGATTAGAAACAGAATGTGAATACTTGTTTTTGAGTTCTCTGTACATGATTTACTAAGTTTAAATCAAATCAAGAGTGATATACCTGACAAAAAATACAGGATGGTTTGGCCCAAGTGCAGGCACTAGCCAAAAGTACACCAGCATCCGACATTGTGAAGGGCAATTTCTAGACACCAGGATAACAGGACCATCTCACAGCCTGCCACGGGTGCAAGTGACAGCAAAAATGCCAGCTCTTCTTTAAAATGGAAAAGTGGTATGTGAAGGCATTGGGATAGAGTGCTGCAATGCAGGTGACTGCAGGGATGCTCCAGGGAGCTCCTCCCAGTTGCGAATTCAAGTGCTGTACTCTTGGGCAATTATTCTCTGCCCTGGCTACATAGCAGGACAAATACTTCAATCATTTTGACTTGTTTAAATGTACTGCAGGACAAAACAGAATCCTAGAATGGTTTGGGTTGGAAGGAACCTTAAAGCTCATCCATCTTCAACCCCTGCCACAGGCAGGGACACCTTCCACTAGAGCAGGTTGCTTCAAGCCCAGTCCAACCTGGCCTTGAACACTGCCAGGGATGGGGCAGCCACAGCTTCTCTGGGCACCCTGTGCTAGCGCCTCAGCACCCTCACAGGGAAGGTTTTTTTCCTAATATCTAATTTAAATATGTTTGGTTTTTTAAAGGCTAACCTGTTACATACAGAATATGTTGTAGCAAGACTCCAAGACGCAGAGCTCAGTGGACTTCTGCTTTTAGACTTGTGTGCAGCTCTATGTTTCTCCAGTAAAATACAGTACACCAGAGGAGCAAACCTCTGTGAAGTAGGGTCTGACATGTGGAGCAAGCACTTCATTGATGTCATTGTACATTAAAGCTATATAAGAAGAATAATAGGTGCTTTATTAAAGAGGTCAAATAGCATGAAAAATAGTTATACTTTTTAGGAAAGCATAAGGAGGTGCACTCCTGGTACCAGCTCTTCGATTATCCCCAAGAACAAGTCACAAGCAGAACAGTGATGTTTGCTGAGAATTCAAGCTTCCAGAGATCTTTAGGTAAGCTTTTTGGCAAGCACTATACCTCTCAGTTGTGAATGAGCTTGTTCCCTTCTTATGTGTTCTAACAAAACCACCTTGCATACATTTCACATTTTGGAATTACAATTAATAAGCTTCCCAGCCACATTGTATTGAGTGAGAAGTTTAAACAAAGGTGCAGAGTTCTTTCAGTTACCAAAACTCAAGGCATTTAATATGGTAACTTCAGCAAAAACAATTACCAAAATGCAACTGTTAACTTCTGCACATCTTACTAGAAGCAAAACCTACCTTTCTGTGTCTGCTTTCTGCAGCAGCTAGTTGGGATAACATTCTTTCCTGCATATTCTTGCAATGTTTCATCACCACTTTCAAAATAGATAAGGGATTGGAGCATACTGGCTGCTTTTCCCCATGATTTCCCTCTTTCAGCGTCTCAAAATCTCTCTGCAAAGCCATTAATGGATCACTGATGTTGTACTTCCCATAGCGTTCTTCAATGAACGTGTCTCTATGCTGGGCCTGCAATACAAAAACAAAGTTGCATTTCAGTATACTTCACACAAAAAACTCGCTAAAGAAGAAAGTACTTTGTAGGTAATGTTCCTCTTCCTAATTTTTCCACCTCGAGATAGAGATCTTCACACAGTCTGATTCATATCCTGTTATCTGCGGTAATAATGAGAGTATTCACACAGGAAAACACCCAGGTGTGTCACGGTAAAGGTCCCTGGTTAACAGACAGGACAGTAAATCTCAAGTCAAACTGGTCAATCAATGTTACCTGCTCAACAGCACTGCAGTCCCTGCCACCTTGGTCAACCCCTGCTCTCCACATAAGATACTGAAGCCTTGGAAAGCTTTGCAAAACCCATGTGCGTTTCCACAGCTGGAACACAAGCAAGTGCACTCCCTTCACAGGCAGCCTGCAATAAGCCTGAGGGAGGTTATATGAAGCATGTGCTCGATTAGTTTCTCACTCTCCCTCCCATGTTTCAAAAGAACAGCATCTTTAAAGCAAGTGGCCCCAATCAAGCTAGAAACAAAGGAAAATCTTGCTTGAAAACACAGCTTCTCCACAATATATTCAGTCCAACATCCTCATACCACAGCTACCTGCTATGCCCATGATTACATTCCACAACTGTGAGAAAGGAAGTAAGGAAAGTAATCCTTGCTCAACAAACGGTTTAATCATTTACTGCTGTATCAGGGGAAGAACAGTTGGGCTGTTTCCTTGACTGTCACCATCAAAGACTTCCACGTTGAGCAGTTAAAGAGTTTTATTCTTGCAATACCCTATAAATCTGTGAATTGTTAATAAAATCCTTAATGTCCTCATCCAGACTAAACAAAGTGTAGTTTCTCAAGAGGTAAGATAGGAATGATTACATTTCTTTTGGGGACACGTAAGAATTAAGGAATACCAGATGTACTAGGCTCTA